>OX101742.1:8093216-8239846 GCA_944452665.1 Stenoptilia bipunctidactyla
TGTCCTGCACATTTTGATTATCAGTAGGTATGTATATATTTTCATATGTAAGAATATATGTGTATGTATATATGTATTATTAGAATATATGTGTATGTATTATTAGAATTTATATGTATTACTTATTGATATTTAGGTATGACTGTGTAATTATTTGTATGAAGTCTATTTTATAGCCTGTGTTCCAACGCCCATCCTAATTGTCCACTACCTAATCCTGTCAAGACTCGGTTGCCTGGAAGATATCGCTCTACGGCGATAAGGCCGCCTTTGTGCCAATATGAAATTAAAATGTACTACTTTCTTTACTTTATTTTTATGCTGTTGGTGTACAATAAAGAGTTGATTATTATTACTACTTTTTATTATCAAAAAGTGACAACCGATCGAAAAGTCTTTAGTATTTATTTCAGTTTATTACAATAGCCAAGAATATTGAGTTGATTTTTTGAGACTTATTGCTATTTTTGATTATTTAAGCACTGCAAAGGCACGAAAATGTTTTAAAGAGAACGAAAGATTTTACGCCTACCTAACACACCAGCGCCTCAAAATGAATCTGAACGTGCAGAATCCGTGTTTGATATCGATCCGTGGTTATAGGTAATTTACTCATTTAGATAAATTATCTTATACCTAATTTATAACTTTATATTTTATCAAACTAAGTTATGCGTAAATACTAATCAATCACTTTTGTTATAGGATTCGCAAGATCAAAAATACGCCTTTATCATTAATGTAGAAGACGTTAACTCCCCTACTTTTGATTTAATAACTTACATTGATGTAAGTAATGTTAAGGTATTTAAGCTTTATTAAAGGCATAATTTAAAATAGAGAGTATTCCATAAGTTAGATTGTATCGAATTAAATTTTTCAAAAACCTCCTACACCAACATCATACATACATACATCATCCCTTATGGGGTAGGCAGAATACCAGAGGTTACAAGACCATCTGATGTCACGTTTGACAAATTTGGAGGTATTATAAAGATGGAGAGAGATTATTGTAGTGACAGAGGGTCAGCCTATTGCCCACAAAAACGCCTTTAAAACCTCTCACATCTCACATTTGAGTACGTAACTCTTTCAAAGACATAAGAAATAAAGTCGCCGAGTCGTCATCTAAAGTTACCATGTGGAGACAAGTGTCACTTCAATGTTCACAAAAAATTAACACTGAGGATCGATTCATTATTTTCCGGTGAGAATTAGCTGATTTAAGTAAGCAATTATCAATTCATGCAATAAGAGTCTGCTAGACATTTTTCAAAAGCAGTCTCGATGTGTCTAACTGCATGATTCATACTATCAGCACAATTTAAATAGTAGTGGAATGGTAGAAAAAGATCTTCGGGAAAGCATGGGAACAACAAGCATATAAGCTTGAATCTCATTAAGTCAGGGCCACAATTTCTAGGCATGGTAATAAAACAATTAAGGATTTGTACGGCGATTTTACAAACAACAAATAAAAAACAATAGAGAAACTGAAAGTTAAATGGATTTTTACAAAATATTTACTACACAATATAATATAAGCTTTTTTTCAGCCACGCAAAGATGAGTGTGATCTTGGTTCTTCTTATTCTAACTAAGATGCATTGAGTTATTAGGTATTACACATAGTAACTCAATGATTAGATGGTGATAAAAGAAAAGATATAAAAGAGATTTATGAAAATAGCACAGCTTCTTATACACAGCTCAAGTGCGATCATGCATGGAGTACTGCAGTCATCATTGGGATGGTTCAGCCAAATATCAACTCAAAGCGCTGGACTCCGTTGACCGAAGAGCCCGTAAACTAATAAAAAACGTCAACCTTAGCAAAAAAACTGCAGACCCTAGTCGTAAGGTTGCGTGTTTAACCGTTTGGGTGAGTGCGCGAGTGCTCTGTTTAAACAAATTGAACCCTCACTTTTTTACCATCGGACTACTAGACGCAGACAGAACTGCCATCAGTATGTGGTTGATATTCCGAAAAGTAGAACTAAGCGCTTTGACAGTTCCTTTTTGATACGGGTCGCCAAGGTTTGCCATGAACTGCCTGGGTTCATTTTCCCTGAGCTGTACAGTCCTAGTACTTTTAAGCGTCGAGTGAATAGGTTTTTCGTGGATGGACGTGGATGGGGCTCTAAGTTTTACAAAATGAAGGCTGAATACAGTCATAGAAAAGAATATGAGTTATTAATTTACAGATTTTTTGGAGACCTTTATTGCTTGATAATTAAATCTAGTTAGTAGCTAAGATTAAAATGCTGATCTCAATGTTACTTAATGAGTATTAAGTAAACGAGTCTGTTTGATTTTATGCCTGAAAAGATTCTAATTTTTATATTTTTATGTGCTGTCTTACAAGAGTTCATTATTGCAAAGCGTTTATTGTTATTCTACGTAAAAACAAACAATGTTTTTTTTTCTTCTTTGTATTACTTAAAAATTTTTCCTTATCATCCTTAAAACTTATTTTAAAAGTAGGAGCAATAAAATCTGTAACCTTTAGATATACATACCTACATACATACATACATACTTAACCTCACGCCTGTCTCCCCTTGGGGTAGGCAGAGACAAGGGAACACCAATTGCTGCGATCCATACATACCTCTTTCGCTTCTTCCACGTTCATCAATCTTTTCATACATGATCGCCGGTTACGGGTACTTTTGACTAGGCCCTTTTTCAAAATGTCACCAATTTGATCGGCATACGTTCGCCTAGGCCGGTCCCTTCCAACAACACCATCCATTCTTGCTCTGTACACCTCTTTCGTAAATCTTCTTTCACTCATCCTTTCCAAATGTCTAAACCACCGTAGCATACCCTTTTCAATTTTAGTCACTACATCCTCTTTCAATCCGCATCTCTTTCTTATTTTACTGTTGCGCACCCTATCACTCAATTTCACTCCACACATGCTTCTCAACGCTCTCATCTCCACAGCATTAATCCTACTTTCATGTCTCTTCTGCCACACCCAAGATTCACTACCATACATAAGTGTTGGTGCCAAAGCTCCTTCAAGTATGGCCAGACGAGCCTTATTCGGTATAATTTTGCTTGCCATAACCGAGTACAAGGCGCCATTAACACAATTTCCTGCTTTTACTCTCCTTTCAATATCACCTTCACACTTCCCATCTCTTGTAAACAAGGACCCTAAGCATACAAATTCTTTCACTTGTTCCACTTTTTCGTCTCCTATCATAATATTGCATTCCGTCATATCTTCATTCCTCTCCATAACCATGACTTTCGTCTTTCCAACGTTCACTCTCAAACCTTTCCTTTTAAATGACTCATACATAACAATGACCATTTGTTGCAGTTCCGACGCTGACGATGCAAGTAGAACCTGGTCGTCAGCGTAAAGCAAAGTTTTGATCACTGTCTCATTCATTTCTAAGCCCCATTCAGATTCTTTCAGATCTTTCAAACAGCTATCCATGAATAGGTTGAACAGCCATGGAGACGCTACACAGCCCTGTCTAACACCGCGTTCGGTGCTAAACCAATCCGTGTAGTCATCATTCAACCTGACACAGGCACTCGAGTCCTTATATAAGGATTTGAGTGCCCGTATCAAGTCACTATCCACCCCATACTCGGACAGAGTTGACCACAGCTCACTTCTCACCACACTGTCATAAGCCTTTTCCAAGTCGATGAAGCAGCAGAAAACCTTTCGGCGTTTGGCCAGAACCTTCTCGGTCACTGATCTTAAGGAAAAGACTTGATCCGTACATCCCATCCCCTTTCGGAATCCCGCTTGCACATCCCAAATCTTACTTTCTGTTTCATTCATCACTCTCTCGATTAATTTCTTTGCATACATTTTGCCTACAATACTCAGAAGACTAATGCCACGGAAGTTTTTGCATTCCTGCTGTGAGCCCTTGCCTTTATAAAGTGGCACAATAACGGCTTTGCACCAGTCATCTGGTACACGGCCAGGCCTCCAACACTTATTAAATAGCTGGTACAGCAGGTTTGCTGTGACACCTTCACCTGCCTTGAGCATTTCGGCATCTATCCTATCATACCCTGCCGCTTTACCCAATTTTAAACCTGCCATTGCATTCATTACTTCTTCCATGCTTATCTCACTTTTACCATCGGTTACGCCTCTCGAAGGTGGAGACCTACTTTCCAAAACATCACTCGCGTTTCGCTCAAATAAATCCTCGAAATATTCACTAACAATATTCCCATTCTGATCTCTTATCACGCCCACTTTCGAGTCTCCAACCTGCCCTCGGACTCTTCCGACTAAGTGCCAGAACAGTTTGGAATTGGCTCGAAAGTTTTCTGAGAATTTCCTATCAAGCTTGTTCTTACATTCTTCTTTCTTTTTGCTCACCATATCTTTCACAGTCTTTCTTAATCTATCATACTTTTCTTTTGCTACTCTTTCATCATCATTCAAGTCATCTCGCAATCTGTTTCTGCCTCTTATAGCTAGTAGGTCTAGCCACGCTTTCTTCTCTTCTAGTACAATACCTTTCACTTCATCATCCCACCATTCGTTCTTATTCCTCCTCACATTCTTCTTCACACTTACCCCACATATTTGTGTAGCTGTTTCTACCATACAATTCTTAAATTTAGTCCAATATTCCTCTAACTCGCAGTCTTCGTCATTCAATAGCGGTCCCAACCTTTCTTTCAATTCTAACTTGTACTTCTCACGGACATTCTCTTCTTGCAAATTTTCGACTTTCACTCTCTTCTTTCCAGACATACGTACCCGCGGGCGATGTCGCCATTTTTCTAGCAGACCTGCCATACGTGACACTACAAGAAAATGGTCGCTTCCGACATTCTCTCCACGGTACACCCTCGTATCCTTCACTTTCGTTCTTAGCCGTTCATCCACAATAACAAAGTCTATCATACTTCTCTCAGACTGCCTCTGCCAAGTATACATGTGAACCATTTTGTGACTAAACATTGTGTTAGTCACCACGAGCTTTCTCTCCAAGCACACATCTAACAGACCAGTTCCATTATCATTCACCCTTTCATCACCAAACTTTCCTAAAACTCTTTCATACCCATCACGCTTTACACCCACCCACCCATTAAAATCGCCTAACATAATAATCCTTTCATTGTCTTCACATCTCCCAAGCACATCTCTGACATTATTCCAGAACTCTTCTCTGACTGACTGTGGCTTAGACATATCCGGCGCGTAAAAACAAAGGATAAAAATCCTGGTCAAGCCTATTTTGAGTCTCAGCCACAGCAGCCTGGGACTCACAAACTCATAACCTTTCACACAAACATTTATTCTTTCTGACAAAAGAACGCCCACACCTTGGCTTCCCCTCTCAAACTCTTCCACTCCAGACCAGTAAGCAGAGAGTTGGCCATGCGTGGACATTCCACAAACTTTCTTTTTCGTCTCACTTACGCCTAGCACATCAATTCTCCTGGCATTCATCACCTCGCATACTTCATCTATCTTATCATCTATTCCTCCACAAACATTCATCGTCGCAAAAAGGCATTCCCCTGCCCTCTTTTTGCCTGCTGGGGGGTCAAGACGTGACGTGTGGCAATGCACGTCGCCGTCGGGAATATTGCCCCCCCCCCCCAGATACGATGGGGCAGCCTGAGTTGACCTCAGGGAGGGATTCTCCAGCTCGGCTGGTACCCTCCTGGGGTAGTTTATTTTTTATTCCCCTCCTCATCGTATCAGCTTTTCCTACTTCATCGGATAGGAAAGGATTGGGTCAGTTGGAAGGGGATTGTGAATGACGGGAAGGAAGAAAAAGGTATTTTGAAGGATACTGCATGCACGGAGGGGACGTTTGTTGTGTACGCAGTAGCTAGGGAGGCCAGGGTCGCTTACCCGAGTGCCTTATCTTCACGGTCGGACAGACCAATGAAGAGAACACCCCATGACCTACAATTAGATATACAATTTCAAAAATCTTTAATTATCAAAACTAAAAAGAAATAAGAACTATTTATACCGTTTTAATTTCTAAATAGTTTACACGAAACAGATCTATTTTGTTTTGCGCCGCAACAAATTTGTATTTGACATCTTTTAGCATAGTTTCCATTATCCTAAAAAAAAAATTTATACACCAAATTTAAGCCTCAAGTCTCTTCTTCAATATTCAGTAATAATATTTCAGGAAATACTATACTTCTGTTATCTGCGCCACTTTAAAAACCGGGTTCAACTTTCCAAAAACTTTAAACGCGTTTTCCCAACATTCGTCATTTTTGAGTTATTTCTCTTTATTATTAAGCGTGCGGTCATGTTAAGCAGAATCTTGGAATGTATTTAGAATGTCATAACAAATAGTTTGTTGTTGTGAAATCACTTCTCGTAAAATCGTCAAACTGTTGTGATGTATCTTTTTATAAGTCTAGGTACTAGCTTTATCCCGCAACTTCGTATGCGCTTAACTACCCTTCTCGTGGAAAATTCAGAAACTACACAACGAGACACCAACTGAAAGAACCTTTAAACCAAGTATCCAATGCAATCAAGGAATAAGTTTTTTTCCTACAAACTAAAAGTCATATATTTCCCGTGCCTGGAATTTTGGGATTTTTTTTCGTAGCACAACCAGTCACTCTTTAAAGAACCTTCATGCCAAGTATCAAATCCGTACACTCAAGGAATAAGATTTTTCATACAAACTAAAAAGTCCAACCCCTTCCCGATAGGAATCTCGGGAATTCCTTCCGTCATACAAACAGACACTTATTGAGGAACCTTTATATCAAGTATCACGTCCGTGCACTCAAGGGATGGGATTTTTTCATACAAACTAAGAAGTCCTATATTTCCCGTTCCCGTAGGAATTTCGGGAATTCCTTCCTAAGTGCACCCCTACATCCCCTAAAGAATGTATGTTTCAAATTTCAGCTCTTAACGCCCAGTAGTTACGGCTGTACGTTGTCTGTCAGTCACTCAGTCAGTAACCGAACAGTTTTATATATATTGATGATTGTTGAAATGTGTTGGTGATATCTAAAAGGAAATATAGGTAGGTACTGCTGGTCTTACTTCGTCGTCCCCCACCGTCGAACAGCGGTAACATACATTGCCTTCTATGCCAGAGGTCCTGGGTTCGAATCCCGGCGGCGGCGGATATTTGTGTGATGAACACAGATATTAGTCGTTAAGTCATGGATGTTTATATGTTTATTTAAGTTTATTCTTATAAAAAAATATGTATTTATTCAATATGTATGTTTATATATTTCTTAAGTATATCAATTATCTAGTATCCATAACACAAGTTCTTTAAGAAACTTAATTTGGGCTAGATAATGTTGTGTGAGAGTCAGAAATATTTATTTATTTATTAATTATATAAGATACCTATTTAAAAAGATGTAGGTATTACATTGTCATTGTGTAGTCTCCCGCAGCACACAGTATGAATACGCACGATCGTCCAAGGTGGTAAGCACAATCCTACCAAGCTGTGGTCTCTCGGAGTAGTCGTATTTTAATAAAATAAATAAAGTAAAATCCCCAGACAATCACACTCACTACATGGCCCCTAACTAAGCCGAGCTTGTGATATGGGATACCATGTAGTGAACTAGGGCGGAACCTAGAATATAAGTACATATATGTATACAGGGTTATTGGCAGTGAGATGATATCCATGGAGATGTTCTATTTTTCTATACATACTTTATAGTTATATAAATATTAAGTAGGTATAACTAAAACTCTTTTATCTCACTCTCCCAATACAAAAACCATTGAAGAAAAAAAGAGATAGTACTATTTTCATTCTCCTACCGAATGAAAAAATTAAAGGCATGACGTCATACGAATGTCATTAGAGTGCCTTGTCGCCATGTTGTGTTTCAGAATTCAGAGTACTTAAGATGTCAAATTGTGTTTTTGCTGAAAGGTTTTTTCAATTTACTAATTAAGTGGCTTCAAATTTGTGTTTTATATGTTAATATCTGCAAAAAGTGCAAGCAGTTTTCAATATGAAATGTTCAATTTTGTGGTGTAATGCGAAGAAAGATGATAAATACCCTAATTTAACTTTACACAGGTTAGTAAGATTTTCATTGATTAAAACAAGTGAATTGTTCTTATAAAGTGTTCCACATAACTTTTTTTTGTGATTTGGACATGCAATCTTAACTATACACTACATTTTTTTATATTAAACACGTTTTACTTTGCCAAAACCTATTGTTGAAACTGTCTTGTTTGTTTACATTAGAATTTAATAGTGATGTATTTTTCTTAAAACTCTATATCGATATGTATAATTTTAGGTTTCCAAGAAATGTTAACTTAAAGGGACGGTGGTTAGAAGCCATTGGAAGCGAGAACTTAAACCCAAAAGTTAAAGTTTGGTATATTTGCTCTTTACATTTTGAGGAAAATAGCTTTAATAAGACTCTTGATGTAATTAGATTGCGAGATGACACAGTACCTTCAATTTTCCAAAAGGTAAGAAATCTTATTTTGTATTATTCAATAAAAATAGACTTTGTAACTTTTATTTAGAAATGAATAAATATTTGTGAAAATTACTATGTTGTTTTACTGCTACCTGCATAATACGAGTGTAAAATCTTTCTAACTTTCATAATATAAAAGGAAGGTATGGTTAATTATTACATAGTGGCCATGTGGATAGTTATATTTTATAATTACTATTATTTTTATCATATTTCACTTTTTATAAGTGCAATGTCCACTTTCATTTATTTATTTATTTTCATTTTAATTGTTACTATTTTGTGTTCCTTCGTAATTCATGAACCTCTCCCTCCCCTAAATGTAAATGGGAAAAAAAGGCAGAAAGTTTTACTAAATGGCAGATGACGGCTAAGGGGCGTCTCTTTTAATAGTTGCATGAGACGCCCTAGGACCGTTATAAAAAATGGTATGACGGCACCAGGCAGAAGTTTGTAAAAATAACCGTCGCAATTAATCGGATGTGTGTTCCTTCCCTGTCAAATACTGTCAATAGGAGAACGTAAGTTTTGAACCCCTAAATTTTGGTAAGACAATTTATTTCTGGTGGCGTGATAAAGTTATAAACAAAGCTATTTAGAAAAAGCGTATATTTTTCCTGACAAATAATAAGTTAATAAATCCCCAGACGAATCATCTCAAGCATTTTCATGGTAAGCATGTGGGATAACAGTTTTAGTAATTTATATATTTTTTTCCAATACCAGGATAAAGCACAGACCTAAAAAAATTTTTTTTTAAATATCTTTGATCATCAAGTTTTCAGTTATTTACTAATAAATGATGCTACACCCGAAAAGTTTCCTTTCTCTATCAATAGAATAAAGCTTCATTTCGCATTTTTGAATACACATTTTCCAAGAAAACAAAATAATCGTCCGATGAATCAGACATTTTCGCTGATAAGCGCTTATAAGTTTCAAGCTTTCTTTCTGTATACGGCCTTAGAAGTATCGATATCGACACAACTTTAGTATGCTCACTATTGGAGGCCATTTTATGCTACGATTTAACTTTAGGTATGCACCCATTTTTTGCTGTTATTTCAGATCTATAGTGTTAGAGATCTATGGTTATTGGTAATTAGACCGGAACTTTAGGTGACGTAGAAGAGGTCATTTCCAAACATTTGAGCCCAAATCATGTAATCCCAAAGTGTACCGTTTGTAAATATTTTGGGTTATTCCTTTTTTTTCTGAAAATCCAGTTTTACTCCTTTAAACATCGATTGTAAAAAACCAATTGTCCGATTTCAATGTTCTTTTCAGTTTTAGATAGGTATAAAGCAAATCATGGATCAGGCGGATCGGGCGGAATGTCGTCCGTCTCCATTCTATATAGGCTTAAAAAACCTACTTACCACACAAAGAAAAACTTAAGGACAACCACAAATATTTAGAGGACCTAGATCAGTGTCAATGTCAATGAGGAATTTTCTGACAGCTCATAAAGATTAGTACAAAAAACCTCTATAGATGGCACTTTTAAA
The DNA here is from genome assembly GCA_944452665.1 of Stenoptilia bipunctidactyla. NCBI lineage: Eukaryota > Metazoa > Arthropoda > Insecta > Lepidoptera > Pterophoridae > Stenoptilia > Stenoptilia bipunctidactyla. The sequence continues at coordinate 8,103,200 of OX101742.1, forward strand.
AAGCCGAAGGCTGTCTGTAAACTATAATGTAGGTAAGTGGTCTGGTAAGTGGTATCTATCATCTATGGTTATTTATAAGTTCGATTTCTGATTTATACATCTACTTTGAAAAACGCAGTGTAGAATAAATGGCAATATGACAGACAAGACTTCGCCTTTTGTAAAGTGCCATCTATCGAATCCTTTTGTACTGTTTTGTTTTTTTAATGAGCTGTCAGAAAATCTCTCATTAGATAAATCTGACACTGACACATGTCCGTCCAGAAATTAGAGCACGCACGCGCATGCATTGCTTGACGTCGGCCGGCGCCATTCAATAAATTGTTTTGTTTGTCTACTAAATGCGAAGATATAAAAAGTTTTATTATATCGTAGTAATCATTCAATTAACTTGTTAATACCGTCATTATTTACACATTTTGTTCTATAAACAATTAGTTGTATTTTGTTAATTCGCTGAGAGTACAGTTTCTCCCGCGTCTTTTGGAAACTTTTCATCATGGTTATTGAAAAAGTACATGGTTTACATGCTACCAGTCTAAGTCTCAACGAGCGATTTACGATGATTTCTACCCAAGCTCCTCTGGTTGTTCCTATGGCAAAACGAAGACAAACTCGACAAAACTTAGGAGCAATGCAGAACTTGAACTATCAAAATCGCTTATTAATAGAGCAAATTGCGAAGAGATTGCAACAGCAGAACAGAAAGGTAAAAGTTATTTTAATATTTTTATTAAATTTGGCTAACGAAGGAGGCACAATGGGGTTTTAATATAATTTTGTTTTTTTAAATGTCCATTGGATGTATTGGTTACTCTCTAGTGTATTTAAATGGATAGTAGTAGCTGTGAGCAGAGACCGGAAAACCCCTTTATTTGATTGAGCCTATTGATAGGGTAAGCCTATTGATAGGGTAAGCCTATTGATAGGGTAAGCCTATTGATAGGGTAACCCTATCAAAATCTTACCATATGGAAGTGTAACCCTATTGATATGGTAAGCCTATCGACGTGGTAACACTTTAAATAAAGTTAACTACTTTCGGATGCGCTTACCCTGTGATAGGGTTAGCCTATTTCTATCTCTTTCCGCCCATGCTGTTGAATTCGGAAGTATAATTCGAAGTGCGAGATTGAATAGATGGTGATATTTTTGATAATTTGATTTTCTTAGAGATTAAATTTGCCTGCAGGTTTTAAAACCCTATTGAATCGGTAACCTTCAATAGGGTTTTCGATAGGCTTACTGCTTACATGAAGCTAACTCTATTGATATGGTAAGCCTTAAATTAGGGTAAGTCTTTGATACGGTTACCAAATTGATAGGGTTTTTTAAAACAAGTCTATGAAAAACCCAATCAAAAACCTCTTTAAGGGTAAGCGGTTCCAGTCCCTGGCTGTGAGTCAAGTGTTGCAATGTGATAGTTCCTAGGCTTCAGTCTTGGGCCAATTTAGGATCTGAACTCTAAACTGGCTCAGGTCTGGTACATTAAGGCATACTCCAGTTCGACTGTGTAGTCAATAAAACAGAAGGTTATGTTAAAGCTTACTTTGGTATGTCAGTTGAGTAATTAATTTATTTAAGTCAGACTTGTATGAAATTAATCTTATGCTCCTGTATTTATTCACTTGCATATATTATAATCTGTTTTTCAGATGGCAATACATCAAAGACTAGGAACTCCAGGTGCTCTCCGCCGATATGGCAGTGAGAGTAGTGTAGCAGGCCTTCAACGAGCGAACAGCATCGGCAACCTTAGTGTCAGAAACCGTGTCTGGAAGCTTTCAAACACCAATTTAAGGTCTTTAATCATTTTATTTTATCATTTACAAATCACAGATATTTATAGATACTCTACAAAATGTTCACGACACGAAAAGAAAATAAAAATGTTAGTGAAAAAATTACTTTGGTAAATCAGGTATCATTTGAAATTTTAGTTATTATACAGTAAACTATTAATAATTACATATTCTTAAAGAAAAAAAAAATTAAAAAATGAAAATTTTATTTTTTATAAGACCATTGAATGTCTGCTTAATGACGTCACAATTTTGTACTTCAGCTTTAACAAGGTGTTGATAGTTATTGATTAAGATATTACAGAAGACCTAAAGACAAAAAAAGCCAGTGGATAAAAACTCTTGGTACTCTTTTTCAGTCAGGCAGGATTATACGAATTATTACAAATAGGTACATATAGTACAAATTGATCATGACATGAAAAAAACAAACACAAGACAGCTAATTGTGAGAGCCAATGTCATGCCACAACCAAGTTGCTTACATAGTAGGTGCATTGAGCTATGGATGCACTACACAAACATGACAAATTGGGACCAGAGTATTTAAACAAGAATGGAATAAAATTATCCATACCACTACCACAAGCCATGCTGTCTTTTCTGCAGTGTAAATATCATGTCAATATCTGCGGCATTGCCCCAAAGTAGGATGCCGTGGGACATTACACTATGAAAATATCTAAAATAAACCAGTTTCGCCGTATTAATATCAGTCAATGAGTGAATTTTCTTTACCGCGAATGCTGCAGAACTAAGTCTACTCGCTAGCTGTGAGATATGGGTGCCCCATTGCAGTTTAGAATCTAAGGTAATTCCAAGAATAACAGTGTTATCTACTAGATTCAACCTGTTCCCATTAAGACGCAGATCAGACTCAACCTGTCTTACATTTGGTGCAGAGAATTTAATACATTTAGTTTTTATCATTGAAAGCTAGATTATTTATATTGACCCACTGCACAACATTCGAGAGAGCATTGTTTACAGTGTCGTAGTTGATTTTCTGTCTAATCATTTTATAAAATAATGATGTGTAGTCAGCAAACAATACAATGTTGTGATTATTGCCTACCATATAGGGTAGATCATTTATATAGACTAGAAACAAAATGGGCCCAGAATTGATCCTTGTGGCACTCCCATTCTCACAACCGACCCAGCCGACCTTTTCTGGTTTACCTTAACCTTCTGAATTCTATCACTTAGATATAAATTCAAAAGTTTGAGGTCAGTGCCTTTGATGACATAGTGGTGGAGTTTACTGATGAGAGTGTCATGCTGAACACAGTCAAATGCCTTAGACATCCTGTGACCTCTCCCAGGCACCAGTGATTACTTCAAATACTTCAACACTAGCATCAGTTGTTAAACGGCCCTTTGTAAATCCAAATTGTTTATTATGAAGTATATTGTTAAAGGTGAAATGGGCCAAGAGGTGATTAAGAATAATTTTTTCATAAATTTTACTACATCTAGGTAGAATTGAAATTGTAGGGTCTGTAGTGCTACCCGACTTAAATAAAGGAATAACCTTACCCATGCTTCATTAAATCAGGAAACTCCCCAATAATAATACAGTTGTTAAATATTTCCACAACACACAGAGGGACTGGATACCAAAACTAATCAAAAAAGATGATACTACTACAAACAGGAAAAATATTAATGAAATAGCTACAAAATTCTACCAGGACCTATACTCTTGTAAAGTTCAAAATCAGAGACAGGGACAAGTGACTGACATTAATAAAAAAGAACCAGAACCAAAAATACTGCCCTGCGAGGTTGAAAAAGCTATTCTCAGCCAAAAATCAGAAAAAGCACCCGGCCCAGACAAAATTACAAATGAACTTCTCAAGGGCACCCTTGAAGACTTACTACCCATACTTACATCCATTTTTAATGAAATTTTGGAAACTGGCATAATTCCCATGCAGTGGAAAACATCACACATTATTCTCATATATAAAAAAGGGCAAAAAGAAAACATAGAGAACTACAGACCCATAAGTTTGATATCCAACATCTACAAGGTATTTTCTAAAGTAATCCTAGGAAGAATAAGCATGAAACTTGATGAAAACCAACCACGGGAACAGGCTGGATTCAGAAGAAACTTCTCCACTATTGACCATATACATACAGTGAAACAAATAATAGAAAAATACAAAGAGTACAACAAAACCCTCTATATGGCCTTTATAGACTACAGCAAAGCTTTTGACAGTATAAGCCACAAATCAATATGGGAAAGTTTAGAAGAGCAAGGGATAGCCCCAAGATACATTGAAATAATTAAGAACATCTACACTAACAGCGAAGCGAGGATACAACTGGAATCCCTGGGAGGAAATTTCAAAATTCAAAAAGGAGTAAGACAGGGAGACCCCCTCTCACCTAAACTATTCTCGGCCGTCATGGAAGGTGTCTTCCGCAGATTGGACTGGGAAAGATTTGGTATTAGAATAGACTGTGCAACACTGAACCACCTTAGATTTGCGGACGACATAGTCCTATTTGAGGAAAACCCGAAACATCTAGAGGAAATGATAATGACCCTTAAGAAAGAGAGTATGAAAGTTGGCCTACACTTGAATAAAAACAAAACTAAACTGCTAACCAACTCAGACCCAAAAATAATAAAAATCGACGGCCAAGCTCTCGAATATGCCCAAGAATATGTGTACCTAGGACAGATAATATCTTTTAATGATCAGATGACAAAAGAAATCAACAAAAGAATCATAAACGGGTGGAGGAAATATTGGTCGTTGAAAGAAATTTTTAAAACTAAGGAGCTGAGTCTACCAATAAAAAGAAAAGCTTTTGATACCTGTGTCCTTCCAGTTATCACTTATGGATGCGAAACATGGTCACTTACTAAACATCACAGAGCTAAATTAGAACGTTGCCAAAGAGCTATGGAGAGAAGCATATTAGGAGTAAAAAAGCAGGACAGGATCAAAAGCTCAGAAATAAGAGGAAAAACTAAACTAAAAGACATAGCCGAACGGATAGACCAGCAAAAATGGCGATGGACAGGGCACATGATAAGAGACTCTCAAAATAAATGGAGCAGGGCGGTATCAGAGTGGTACCCAAGAGATGGCAAACGCTGTAAAGGATGTCAACAGATGAGATGGGAGGACGACCTTAAACTAGCAGTCGGACACAACTGGAGAAGAGTGGCAAGAGACAGAGCTCAATGGAAGGGGTTGGAGGAGGCCTATGCCAAGAGGCACACAGAACAAAGAGACATTCTGTAACATTATAAACTACTATGTTGTTCTGAATAAAAGGCTTTATTATTATTATTTATTTTTTAATTTTTTTATCTCCTTTTTCAAGGGGTTTACTTTATCATGCGGGTTTTCACCAAGCAAGATTATTATTATTATATAAATATTTCCACAAGGCAAGGTATTACATCTATAATAGAATTTAATATTTCAACAGATATGCCCCACAGGTCAGTTGTCTTTTTAATATCAATGTCTGAAATGTTTTAATAATATCCCCGGTGTCTATGGGTTGGAACTTGAAAGACACCTTGCACTCACTCACATGATTTTTGAGCAATGATTCAGCTGCCACAGGTGATGAGTTTAGTGATTTAGTAGTTCTTGTTTCCTGAAATTCCAGCAAAACAGTTGCAATATTTTCATCTACTTTAATGATTTTATTGTTAGTTACAAGTTTAAACTCTGTATTGCGATCCATAACTTTTCAGTTTCCTTATTATACTTTTTAATCTTTATTTCTTAGATAAATGGATTTGGCTGCGGCACAAGCTCTTTTGAATAATTTTGAGTAAATTCTAACATAGTTGCAAAAGCTTTCACTTTTGTTATATGATTTCTCATGATAGAGATCATATAGGTGCTTTCTACTAATATGTATACCGGTGGTAGCCCAATCACTGAAGGATTTACAATTGTTTGGAGAGACTTTTTTTGGAATAAATACACTCTTATGATGTTTATTTATTTAACTACTTAAATTTACATTATTGGAGTGGGCTATATAGGGGAATATTGTTAATGATACCACATCTAAATCTCTCCAAATGGTTTTTATTGACTGGAACAACCATTATACTCTTTAATTAACCTATTTTTCCTTTGAGTATTTGAATGTAACCAACTGACCTCTGTGATCAGAGCTTTTAATATTATTAAGCTTATAATACCTTTTATTGGAAAAATAAAAACCACTCAAATGACCAATTTTTTTGAATTGTATGTGTAAAATAGTATATTTTAAATAATCTTTCAAAAGCTATTTAACATCTGAAAATAGTAAAAACCAAAAGATGATCTTTGCCCCCAACATGTAGTACTTTGCCATTACATTTTGAGGTAAAATACTTTTCACATAATCTGATTTCTAGAATATTGGGCTGCTTTTTGTTCCAAATTTATAGTAATGTAGAAACAAGTCCTTATTAAACTGGATAACGTAGAAGCAAATAACATCATGAATTGATTTTGCGATTTTAATTCAAGTTGACCAACCATCAAAATTTATTTTAATTTGTATTTTTTTTTTATTTGATGGTTAATTTAACCATCCTCTGTTTCGTAAAGAATGCTATCTGTGGCAATTTATTTTAATTTGAAAATCTTTTCCTTTTATTGCCTCCCAGCCTTTTATTTTTTACTATACTATCTTCCTCTACTGACAGTCTTCGTTGCATTGGTTGTGGGGTGACCTTAGTAATTGAATCGCAGAGTCGTTGAGTGAGATATAAGTGGTATTTGAGACTCAATCCGAAATTATGTTGTTAAAGCTTATAAGAACCCCTTTTAGTTTGATATGTGTGCATTCATTGACATCAACATCCTGCTAATATTATTCTATTTGTTTAATGTTTCAAATAATAGGAATGTTTCTTTTTCAGTCGAGCTGGTTCTTTTAGTAATATGTCTGCCGCCACCTGGCAGGGCCGTTTTCGCCGTCGCGGTGGTCAAAGAATGCGCGGTCGCTTCAGGTGTGTACTTAAGTTGTAGTTTATAATATCAGCAGAGCAATCTCAATTTTTTTATAAATATATTTATTTTTCTATCTGATAATCCTTTATAATAGCTAAAGATGTAACAGAAATATTCATACATGGAAGACAACTTTCTGTATATACATAAAAAATTATTGCCAATTAGGCTGTGAAGTATTGCCATTATAGCATTTTAGTCCCCTAATGTGAAACTGCTTGAATTGAACTTATCAAGTCAATTGAACAATTGGGTCTGAATGTTATTAAGCTAGACACAATGGTGAAACTTTTCAGATGATTGATGATTTCACAAAAAATTGTTTATAAACATTGAATTATTAACATGTTTTGCAGTTTATTATATCCAATTGCTGTTTAGTGAATATTAAAAAAAGAACTGTTTTGTTTTTTATGCATTCTATTTTTAATTTATATGAAATACTTCAAACTACCCTCTCTTGAATGTTATTGACTGATGAAAAATGATCAATGAGGTGGGCAAAATTGCTATTGCGAAAGTCACAAGCTAATATAATCAAGCTCAAGTTCAATTCAATTCTTTGGGTTGAGTGGCAACCAGCCGTCAATACTAAGCATTCGCCCAATATTGTTTGATTCTTCCATAATTTAGACTTTTTTAGATTTAGTTTTACCATTTTAGTAAATATATCCTACAGTGTAAAATATCCCTGTAAATAAGTAGTTAGTTAAATGTTCTATTTCATCTGTATGTTACTAACATTCATGGGTTTATTCATTTTGTCTGTTGGTGGTGATACTGTGATGTCTTATGTTGTAGGTAATTCAATGTCCGGTCCTCGTCGCGCCTCACATGTTCTGTCATGAAAACTTGACCTTATAATATAAGTTTTTAAACTGGCATGGTCATTAACATTTAAATTAACTTTAGAAACGAGTACCGTCGTGATCATGGCGCTTGTAACAGTGCCGAAATATCGAGAACTCAAAATAAATCAAAAACATGGTAAATATCCCGTTTCAAAAGTTGACCTTATAATACCGTGTCTGTCTCATCACGTGATACTGGCAGTAATAGTACGTCGCCTAGTAACGACGGCTGGTTGTAATTATAACCAAAGAATTGAATTGAATTTACCATTTTAGAATAAACAATTATATTTATTTTTACTATTGTGGCAATACATGAAATGAAAGGTAGAATAGTATTCTAGTATGTTATTCTTGTAATCTTACTAGTATTTTCAATTGTACCTATTACAGAGGTGGCGCCGTTGGTTTATTACGACCTACCCGCATCTCTCAACGGCTGCGACGCGGTGGTATCGTCGGGCAAAGAGGTGGTTTACGAGGCGGTCAGCGGGGTGGTATGCGTGGCGGCCAGCGTGGTAAAATGATGGGTGGTCAGCGAGTTGGAATGAGAGCTGGACAGCAGGGTGGTCAAATGGGTGGAAGAGGAGGTCAGAGGGGTGGAAGAGGAGGTCAGAGGGGTGGTAATCGCGGACGAGGCAATAATAATAAAACTGCTTCTGTGGGAAGTAAGTAGATACTGTTCTACATTACATAAAAAAAATTATGAGCTTCAAATGCTTTGCGAATGAATATATTTTTGTGCTGCCGAATATCCATAAGGCGGTAATGTTTTCCAGCAATATTTTTATCACTTGTCATCTTCACTTACAATCCGTGAGACTGAGTTCAATAAACGGGCTTAATATCAAATAAACAACAATATTGAAATAATAATAAAATAACAAAACCTATTGCAAAATGTTGTAGCACAATTCGATGAATATACAGGGTGTGGCGTAATGAATGGATAAGCTGGTAGAGATTGTCTAAGCTGAAATGACGCGCCCCACTACTTAATTACTTTATTTAGATGTGTGAGTGTAAATATTAATAACGGCTCTTTATCTGTGTGGGAGCGCCGATTACTCGGCGAACTATGATTAGTATGTGCACATGACGGCCGACTAGTCGGGTGGTAAATCCGATAGCGCTCGCTCTATGGAGCAGCGCCATCACATTGTATGAAACAAGACGCCCTCTCTCGCGCGTTCACGATCAACTAAACTAGTTGGACAACAAATCCGAGGATTGCGCTTCTTAGCGAGCACGGTTTACAAAGGAATTTTAATAATTAAGCGGAAGAATTTATTTACGTATTTTTATGTAATGCTTTAGTAGGTCTTTTTATGCCATTCCATCATGCACCTGGTGGTATAGGTCGCGTCATATAAAAATAACGCTATAGAAAGTAAAGGGGGTGTATTTGCGCAGATCTACACTCGCGCACAAAAGTACTAGGTTTTTTACTTACGGATTCGTATTGGCATATTAAAAATACCTATTTTATATTTAGATACAATATCGTATGATCGACATACTAAAAATAAAAACGTGTTTGCTTAGAATATTTAATGTATATATTTAGTAAGAATAAGTAACAAAATATATCTAATTTTATTAAAATAATTGGGAAACTTCTTCCATTAAGTCATTTTGGGTGACCTGAAAACCAGATGAGGACGCGGCATTGGTGTTAGAAGTGGTCATTTCATCGTCGTCGCTGTCGTCACTTGAGCCTTCACTTCAATCATCTGAGTCAGAACCATCATCCCCTATGCGAATAACATATGTTTCTGTCATCATGTCGTCAACATGATCGCTCTTACAATAATCGGCCTCTATTTCCTTTACTTTGCTATGCAGCTCAATGCAATTTTCCCCATTCAGTTGCTCCCATTAAATTTACTTTTTCAATAACCAGATCAGTTAACCCTGTAATGGGACTTACACTTATTTGGGACCAGGCCATTTCTATCGGATTGAGGTCCGGATGATACGGGGGCAAACGTACTACAGAGTGGCCTGCTTCGTTTGATATGGAATTAATATTCAATTTCTTCAATTGTTCTTTGTTTTGTTTAAGTACAAGTCCGGCTTTAACATGGATTCTTCAAGTTAAATTCCTTTTTGACGAAGCCAATTTTGCATGTCTGCTTTTTTGTATTAGATGTTGGTGCAGCATCTAGTTGTTTATTGTGATACGAAGCGTTATCGACTTCCACGAATGAATGACCACCGGCCGGTGTAGCGGTAACATACTGGGTTCGAATCTCGGCGGCGGCGGATATTTGTGTGATGAACAAAGATATTAGTCGTCAAGTCATGGATGTTTATATCTGTACCACAGAGGTAAACTATTTTAAGTCACATGATGTAAACCTTACAGGAGAGCAAATTAATTTTTTTTTGTTTGAATAAATTTAATTATTTTTTTTTCTTTCTTATTTATCAAATTGACACTAACTGTTTTGTAGTATGTGCTAGGGTGTGTATATATTTAGTAATAGCAGATTCAATAGAAACAACTACACAAGGCTGGAGTGGACTTAACTTATTTTTGCTCTAAATTTTATAGCATACCTAACTCATTTTGTGGACTTAAACTAATAAATGTATGGCTCTAAACTGATTTTTATAATCTCAAAAAATAAAACAGGCATGTAGGAATATAATATTTATTAAAAAAAGTTTAAAAAGTAGCAATATGCATCAATAAGTATCATCTTCAGGATATTCTTCAATGTCAACACCATGGGGTATATTTTTATAAAATGAATGGAAACATGTTGGTACCCACTTTAAAGTGACTTGCAAATCTTTATATTAAGCTAAGGAAATTCTCTTTGGAGTGCTGCTACATAATGGAATAGCTTGTGGCCAGTTAACACTGCGTCTGGTGTGTCTGATGAAATTGGCTCTTTCATAATGAGTTTGACTAAAATCATTTTTATAAAACAGAGTCCCTAGGTCTGTAGCCCTTACCTGTATATGAACCATTTCAGATATAAGTATGTTGTCATTTTTTTTTTTTTTGTCTTATTACAAGGGGAGAAGTAATACCTGTGTACAGTGATTTGAAGTTTAAAAAGTCTTCTAACTCCATATTTTACACTTCTATGGGATTGTTGGGTGTTTAACAGCTTCTTACAAATTGCTGCCAATCCCATGGTATCATAATACCCCCATTAGAATTATTAATTTTTCTTTTAGCTCCCTCTATGACAGAATGTTGGACATCAACTTCCATATGGGTATGTCCTTTTAAGAGAAATTTATGATTTATAATTTTTAATGTTGGACATTGTTTGAGTAACCAAAAATAGAATACTATCATAATATAATTTCTGTTTTGGCCTCCACAGTTATCTGACCATATAGTTAATTCTTCTACCTTATCATTAGTCATCAAATTTTCTTTAGCCCACCTAAATAAACATGATGCTATCTCACAACCACCTCTGTTACCAACAGTTTCATCCCACATTGTGCAAAATGTTTTATTGAAGCATCAAATATAGTTAAATTAAGTGTCCATAAGTTTCTAAAATAAAATATCTGAGAGTTGGTTAGATATGGAGTAGGTAAACATTTTTGTAAGTGGGTGAATCAACTTTTTCTTGTCCTCAATCAACAAAATATACTTTTTTATTTATTTAATAATATTTTGTTTGATTTGTTTTCATATTAATAAAAATACTATAAACTTTCAGATTATAACTCGAGCAGCACACTTTTTTATGATTTAATAGAATTTCTGAGCACTTTTCGGGGATATCACCACGATTTCTTTCCACTGGGTCACCAGCGATGCATTAAAAATTTCAGCAATAAAACAACTAATTTTCACAAATCAAAAGAGGTTTATATTTATTTTAAGTTTAACAATATGATGGTCCTACCAAATTAAATAGCTAAGCAATACTTATTTGAAAAAAGTTATTCATTGTGTCTGTCTCTTGAGTCACTTTAGTAACAAAAAATATTTAACATTTTCTGTATAAACAATCTCTACAGAAATATTTCAATGTAACAAAAACTGCTTACTTTCTCTTTGCAAGAGGAATTCACATATTAAATAAAACTAATATTATTTTTTTCAATACAATAAAAAAAAGGGTTTTACCATCGTGGAATTAAGGGACAAGACGGTGACTCACGAGACAATTATAGTGACTCAAAAGAAAATATGTCAAGTAGCATTACAACAATATATCAATACAGTATCTTATGCTATTTTTTGGCTACATCTTACATAAATCAGTCGTATCATTTATCTTTATTTCTATCAAACATAAAAAAACAGCTATAGTAAAATTAATCACAAAGCAAAATATAAAATATGTAAATTAAAACTTTTCTTCTGAAATTAAAACTTTCTAAACTAAATAATCATTAGGAATTTGCTTTCAAATCACAGATTTTGAGAGATCACAAGAACATAAATTATTTTTCGTAAATATTAACAGACTTATTAAATTTAAAGTATAATTGCCCTCTTTTTTCATATGACACTGGCTTAGGAAGAATTTGAATAATATCTGTGTGGTCCACGTCAGCTACATCACTGTTATTTAAAATAAAAATCTTGTTTTGTTTGACAGATTTCATAAATGTTACCCTTATTTCTCCATCATCATCTAAATCATCCACTACACCAGCATATCTATATAACTTTCCTTTCGTAGCATGAACATTAACAATCAAATAATCACCATGCTGTACTGGTTGGTTCTCTTTAGTGGAGTAGCTAGATGGTTGATCAAATAGTTCATTTTGCTTGACTTTTTGGTCGTCTTCTGATTCTTCCGGCGTATTGTAAACTTTATTGTAACAGTTTCTTTGATGAGGTTGACATTAATCTAACAACTGAATTTCTTTTAATGGTGATGATTTTGCCTTCCGCTTTTGGATGTTGCTTAATGGTATATCATCATCGGAGCTGGTTGCTGGATCAGCATAGCTCTGAGAGACTTCTTCGTAATTTTTGCTGATTTCATGGATGATTTCATTAGTAAGGCAGACAGAAGCGTTTTCTGAAGATTCAATAGGAGTACTAAGAATAGGCCAATACGTTTTGGGTTGCAGACATTCACAGAAACCCCTTTTACAGAAACAGCTTAGGCTTCTATATTGTAGTTCTCCTCGAACAGCAGTAAAAATTTGATGAACTTTAGATGTTCCAACAAGCGTCAAAATTTTTGGCAGTTGTTTAGTAACGACTTCTATCTCTTTAGGTGTAATGAAGTATAGTTTTTAAAATTTTACTGTTGCCAATGAGTTTTTCGTAGAATTTTTCTGCGCAAGGAATATCCTCACCATGAGCCACAATATCATCGGCCGTTCTTTTGAGATATCCACCTACGCCATCAGCGGGGCCCTTGCCGTGGCCAGCCTCAAAGAACGACCAGGTCATCTTCGTTAACCCATAGTCAAAAGGCTTTGTTGAACTGTAATAAAAATTCTGTTTTAGTCTATATTGACTGAATGGACCATCTGTAAAAACATGAATAGTATAAATTTCCGGATTATTATGCTTCACATCTCTAAGAACAGGATCAAGATGAGCCCAGATGGCGGCAGGTTGGTGATTCGTGCATGCTGATACAGAACAATAAGATTTTGTTTTATGTTTGTGATCTTGATATGGGATATAAACAGCAACAGTATGCAGCGAAACTTGATTTCTGGATCCTCCAAAATGGTGCGCTTGAATCTCCGTATGATATTTGCAGTTGTAGTTCTCGCTAAAGTCTGCAACCATGACCATTTCATTTTTTTCTATATTATCAATAGCCTCCCTAAAGTTCTTAAATTAAATGTTCATATTGAAGACATGTTGCTTTAATACTTCCAATTCTTCGTTAAATACTTTCATTAATTCTTGAACTGTACCTGTCTTATATATCTGGACATTTTTGAATACTTTCATTCTTTTGCCATCTTTTTCATATTGCTCTTCAGTTCTTACCCATTCTTTCCATTCAATAGTTTTTTTATTTTTATCAGGATCGTAAGTAACATGTCAGCTTTTACAATTTTGGCAATTTCCATACATACATGACTGAGGTTTAGGATCGCAAACAGTAGCAGTAATCAAAGTGTTTAAATCATCTGAGTTGATAATAAATTTTCTTTTTAGAGCATAGGCTTTATAAGTTGGATTGGTGTGAGTTTAACACATGCACATTTCACGTCCGTCCACAGAAGGTTTCACAACATAAAAGGGCCTATTTTTAGTGAAATAGAAGTAGGAACACTTAAGATCAGGGTTCTCTAGCTTAAAAGTTTTGAATAAAGTTTTCATTGTGTCCAGTAGATATCTTTTCTGAACCTTTGTTCCGTGTTTAGATTTTGTTTCTTTTTTTCCGGCCGTAGCCCTGGAAATGTCGTCTCGCAAGAAAAAGGCAAACGCAAGCACCAGCCATCACCCTCCTCAACCATATTTTAGGGAAGAGGGTGACCCGATACCCGACGCTACCACTAGCCATGCCGCCTGAGGGAGCATGACGTTCTTGCTGTTGTCTTGACAAGAAAATAAGTGAGGTGGACAGTCACCAGTATGTCATATGTATACTGCACAGCCAAGCCGTTAACAAAATTATTAAGTAATTAGAAACTTTTAGAGATAGAGTGTTTTCAATGATTGATTTAAATTGATTCAATGGCAGGGGAATTGACTTCGGAATTCTGTTATATATACGTATTGAAATTCCAATAAATGATTTGCTGCTTTTAGCCAGCCTTAATTTAGGAAATGCTAACTTATGGTCGTTCCTAGTTCTTACAGAGTAATTTGTATCATGATTATCTTTCCTAGTTTTAAATTTATTACTATTCTTATAAATATACATAATGTTTTCATAAATATATTGTGACGCAAGGGTTAAGATACCAATCTCTTTAAACTTTTCTCGAAGAGATTCTCTGTTTCCAAGTTTATACATTCCACGAATAGCCCTTTTCTGCAGTGTAAATATCGTGTCAATATCTGCGGCATTGCCCCAAAGTAGGATGCCATAGGACATTATACTTTGAAAATAACTAAAATATACCAGCTTCGCTGTATTTGCGTTGGGTGGGTTAGCCTACTGATGGCAAAATCAACAGTAAAAAACAAAAATCACATTCAGCTGTCGTTTTGAGAATGTGTGAGCAACAGTGGCATTTTTAACTGTTTTCGTTCACCGTTTGGATAGCTCAAAAAAAGTTAAAAATGCCGTTGTTCACCAACACTTTCAACTTTGTAATTGTTTGAGTTTGACATTTTAGCGTTTGTTTTCGGTAGTGAGCAAAAGTAGCATTGTTGGCGAAATGGGCGATATTCCTGATATTAAAATGAACGCACCTCTAAATAAACAAACTGAGCATTATGGACTTACTTTCTTTGCAACTCTCTTTATGTTCTCAAACTTATATTTTAGTTGTTTTATTGTCCTTGGCGTATCAGCGAGAGCATTGAATACACATTCAATTAAATGCCATGCACTTTCTTTTTGTTTAGAGCTTATTCGGTCAGTCTTTTTGCAAAACAAAATATTTTTATGTTTTGTTAAAAGGTTTTGCAATCGGTCCATTTCTGCTTTGGTGAAATTTGCACTTCTTTCCCTGAAAAATATGAAATATAATTATGGAATGATACATAGTCTAGAGTGCACAGGTATCTACTAGGTATATTATGAATAGTTTTCGAGTATTGAGGTAGCAAGCAGCATTCATTCAATGCGATTGTTTAACACATAGCAAGAACAGTGTAATAAATCTTGATAAAATATCATGCACCAGATAAATGAGAAAGTGTTTCTTTCAAGGAAAGGCTTTCTTACTTTGATTCGAAGTGTGCAAGGAAGTTCTTATCCATTCCATCCATTTTCCGATTCAGCAAAGATAATAATTATAACGAAAAAATGCCACAAAAATACAATGCGCTCGCCATTATTGTTTTGTTTTCTTTCAGCTTTAGCGTTGCTTTGACACCTTGTTTTGACATAAGAACTGATAATGACACTGACAACAACGCTTCATTTGAGGTTTTCTCTGGTATTGCCATATTTAATAATGTTCGCCAACGTGGATCTGAGGTAAATAAGATGTCATTTCACTTGCAACCCTGATAACTTTAACTATTCCAAAAAATAAGCTGGTGCAACACATTTCGCCGTCACTGTTAAAGTCAGCGTTACTGTTATTGATATATTTGACAATAATCTTTAACTACTAATATGGTGCAACCATTTTTTTTTACTTGAGGAAAACGTGCTATCACGTCCTCGACCGCCCAAGGGGGAGCGACGGGGTATGTGGGGATGATCCGGCAGAAGGCCAGATCTACCCACTCAAAACCTCAAGGTGTACCTCATCTGCCATAGATGGAGCCCACGGTACCGCCATTGGCATTACCCGCGAGCCCCGGCAGATTGCGCTCAGCCTTAGCCCCACGCGTTTTGAATAGCCTAAGCCTATTCAGTAGAAACATTTTATGCATCTCTTTTACTGTTAGTTCTGAGCTCAAATATGTTATCACTTTTGATGTGTAGTGTGATTCTTTGGTAGGTATAAAAATTAAAGAGATCCTAATCTTATATCTATTATTCTTTGTTTTATTCAGTCTTGTATAATTGTCCCATTTCAATCAACATTATAGGTATAGCTACTGACATAAGCAACTTAATCAAAATCCGTATTATAATACTATTCCTGACATGCGTCGCAGAAATAGGAGCCTCTACCGGCATATGAAGTGCATGCTTCGTGAGCCCACATATGACAATCGTCACATCTAATCCAGTCTTCTAGGGGCGGATGACTAAAGAGCTCTGTGCAGACTAAACATGGGCATTCTTCTTTTTTTTTTGCCTTTTGGACCTCGCTTGGTATTTCCAACTGATGGTTTGTTCATTTTACTGGTAGAAGCTTTAACATCCTGAAGATTTTTCTTAATTTTCTTAGCCATTTTTTTATTCACTTCTTTCAGTCGCTGTTCTTCTTTAATTGGCGTACTTGTCGATACTTCTGTTCTCTGAGTTTTTCTTTTACGTGTCGTTTTCTTGAATTCCATTTTAGGGGATGGTCTGATTTCTATTGGTGCTATGTGGGTTGTATGAACTGAAATTTGCTCGGACTTACTTTGATTGATTTCAGCTTGACTCGTTGTACAGGTTGGATGTTGGTTCATAATTATCGGAGTTATACAGTCAATATTGCGATCCAATTGCTGATTAAAGATGGACGGTGAGACGGTGCAAACAGAATCATTAGATAATCTATTATTATCTGTGTTAATAGTTTCAGCTTCTTCAATACGATTGTTAATATTAATAGCAGATAACTCTGGCTCATCAGTCTCATTCTCGTCCGTGATTGGCATGTCCGTTAACGTTGACGGTAAGTAGTCAGACTCATTAAATATATGTCGGTTAGTAGGCCATATAACAGTCGATGAAAATCCGTTTATTGCATGTTGCGCACTGGCCGCTTTCAAGTAGGCCTCGTTAAACAGCCTTGCCACCTCGTATTGCGATATGATATGTGCGTTGAAAGACTGAAACGGCTAGCTCGAAATAATTTTTAAACGGTCCATACACACATGTGTCGAGGGGTTGTAGGCGGTGTGTCTTATGTGGTGGGAGTGACACGAAAATGACATTATTTTGTGAGGCAAACTCCAGAACTTCTAAAAACTTATGGGACTCGTGGTTATCCATTAGCAAAAGAATCTTCTTTTCTTTAGTTGGCCTAGTCATCCCTACAAAATGTCGGAGCCAATCTAGAAATGTCGGTCCGTTTATCCAACCGTTATCTGTACAGCTTGCAACTGTGCCAGGTGGGGCCCCGTCCAGAAGCCTATCGACCATTCTTTTTCGTCCGAAGATTAAAAAGGGGGGTATAAACGAACCCGCAGCATTACAGGAACATACTACAGTGGTAAGTTTTCCGCGTTCCACACTTGAAATGACACCGACTTGCCGTTTGCCTGTTCTGGAGAGAATCTTAGGAGGCTTATTGCTGTTCGTTTGAATCCCAGTCTCATCGACGTTGTAGATTCTTGTCGCATCAATATTATGTTTCTCTATCTCTTGTTCAAGTATATAAAAAAACCTTTGAACTTGGGGTTTATTAAAACCTCTTGCCCGTGCTATAGATGTTGGCTCTGGACGGCGTAAACTCATATCTGGGTGGCGTTTTTTAAACCCAGCGTACCAATCCTCACCAGCAGTTTCATTTTTAAATGGGTGTGTGATATTGTTTCTATCAGTGTATTGAAAAACAAGTTTCAAGAACTCCTGCTTAGTAAGTCCAAAAAAGAGACTATCCATATGAAATACATATTCGACAAGTTCCGCTTCTTGACTCTCTGTAAAAACAGTGATAAATCTCCCAAGCTTCTTTTTCGAGCAACCTTTCTTGATGTGTCTCTGTAAAGTAGACAAATTAATTGCATATTTCTTAGCAGCACTATTTTCTGAAGTCTTGTGAGCTTCATCCATAGCAAGCTTCATGATCGCCTCGTCCCATGACGCATTTGAGGTTTTCCTTTTATATTTGTTGACCGAAAACAAAATAATATATGATTATAAACTTCTCTAAAAACAACAACATTGCAGTACCTACATATGTATAAGGGCAAAACGGGTAAGGGCAAAACAGGTAACCGTTTTACCCCTACCCGTTTTGCCCAAATGGGCGTTTTTATTTTCAACGAACATAACCTCAAAATTAAAACACTGGCGGTTATAAGTTTTCGAGAATTAGAATAGTTGTAAACTCATAATGAAAAACTTTTAGGACAATATCACACTCCTTTTTTGAATATACATGACTATCAAACTTCAAAATTTCTTAGTAAAATCGACAAAAAACTTTGTTTCTGTCTTACCTTGAACGCGTATGTCTCACAGCAGCGAGCCGACTGCCCGTGATTGATAGTTCGTTGCGCCACCGCTTGACACTGACACATTGACAATAACTGTTGTTACGTTCATAATATAGGGCCTACCCGTTTTAGGCGGGGTACCCGTTTTAGGCTGATCTCCCCTACCAGTTTAAAATTGACAATCTTAACAACAAATCCAATGCTATTAACATCCATTTCAAGTCTTACTTAAAACCAACTCGCACGTTAACAACGAAGCAAATAATATCACCATCTATTCATTCTCGCACTCCGAATTCAACATCATGCGCGGAAAAGAGATAGAAATAGGGTAACCCTATCACAGGATAAGCGCATCCGAAAGTAGTGAACTTTATTCAAAAGTGTTACCACATCGATAGGCTTACCATATCAATGAATTACCTTTCATTATGGTAAGATTTTGATAGGGTCACCCTATCAATAGGCTTAATCAAATAAAGGGGTTTTCCGGTCCCTGCTTCCATTGCCTTCATTTCGGCTGTTTTCTGGGTTTAATCAGCACTTAATGACAAAATGTTAGCATAAGAGCTTTCACCTCCCGTGGTTACTAAGGACACTTCGTCGTCACGAGTTAGGGCGGCAACTTCGTCGATAATTAAGCATCTCAGGTCAAGCAAGCCAGGGCATCTCGGTCCCTAAAAGCAATTTCTTTCAAACGGGGATCCAAGTAGGTGCACATGTCTGTGATTTCATTGGACTGGCTGTTTAATCTAGTATTCACACCATCACTTAAACATTTATTGTACGGAATGGTAGTTTACTTTGTTATTAAGCGTTTAAAAACTTTTTTAACCCTTGCGTTAAAACAACCGCCTTACTTCCAGTCAGGTACTTTTCAGTACTCATTATTACAGTAACTTCGTACAATGGTTTCAAAACTTATTTTATTTTTATTATTTACTCTCCTATAGAGATGATGGGTAGATCAGCATGCAGATTAGGTACAGTAGCTCTTAAGCTTTCTTGTGATTGGCAAAACCGTTCTAGTAAAAGAATTTTAGCAGAGCCCACCGGAACATTCTGTGAAACTTGGTATGTTATCAGCTTTTCCTTGGCTTGCGCGCTTCTTTTATTTTTTGCAGTTTTTGCACTGTTATTGCAATATCCCGTTGAGTGAGAGCCTCTTGAGCGATTAAATTAGGCTTATCCGAAATGTTCCCAGCCTAACAACTGCGCAGCATTAATCATATTTGCCGCATTGTCAGTAACAAATAAATTTACCTTGCGGGTTATATTCCACTCGTCGGTTATTTTTTAACTCTTCGGCTATCTTGAGACGCATAGGATAGCCCTCCAAGGTATTGCATTGAAAACGAATTGATTTCTATTGGAGGGCTTCTGTGTCTATGAAATGACCAGTTAATGCAATGTGGACAAGATTTCGAGACGTGTCTAGCAATCTGCAGTTAGGCAGATGGACGAACAGAAGTTTTGGACCATGAATTTGGTGGACTGGAGCAGCGTCTCATATTCGGCAAGTAATAATTTGTTGGATATTTTTTTATGTTCGGTACTTCGTAACTAGGGTTAAGGGTATGCGTATAATTGCTAAAGCCTTCATTTTCAACGCTGAATTGTTGTAGGTCCTTAGTAATAAGCTAAGTAAACATTTGTCGATGTGACCTTGTGGGTTCCAATTACCTCGGTATGTACGACACCATCCGTTGTTTGTTTAAGCGGCTGGTTGCCAATATGAGAAGCAGGCATGCAAGTTAAATTAGACACTGAAGATTTTGTTATAGGGATAAGTGGTGCAGTAGTGGAATAAGAGGGCTCAGGTTCATCAATTCGGGTACCATTTGTAGGAGTTTTTTCAAGCAGAACTATATTATCATCACCAGAATTTACATTAGTTCTACCACCAAAAGCAACGCCATCATGCAATACTTCATTATTTACATTATCTTTATTTGTCATTTTTGGGCACATCCGGCTATATTCTTCATACACACCAATATGTTTTTTTGTTCACTTTAAATTAGAGATGGTGCTTCTGTATGATAAAATGTTTTTACAATATTTACATGTAGCTTTTTTGTCACCAAAATCAGCATTAAAATAGTTCCAAATAGAAGAAGCGTGATGTCTTGACATTGTGAATGTTTGTAGGCTTATCTAGCAATCACACACAAAAAAATTGTAAAGTAAAGCATAGTAGGTCCAACCGTGTGTCTATAGCTGGGTATCCATTTGCGCAGCCTCGTGGCGAGCTGCCTCATCCTGAGCGTGCCGCGGGCTGCGGAAAGTACATGCGTCTCCACTTGAGCACACATAATATCGTATCGAGCGGCAAGCCTCAACCCGAGCCATGATTTTCTCAATTCCTCATTAACCACCATGGTTGACGCACGTAAAGTCGCTGCAGCATTAGTAGTGATTAGTCACTACAAAAGGAAGCAACATAAGAAACGGAAACATCGATGGTGGATTAAGGAAATATATCGTCAGCGAAATTTTCATGCAAAACAATTGTTGTCAGATATGACCTTTGAAGGCGTAGAAGAAACTATTAAGAATTTTACCAGAATGAACTCTGAAACCTTTGAAGATCTAAGTATCAAGCTTGAACCAATAATTGGAAAAAGAGATACATCGTTTCGCAAAGCAATCACAACAAAAGAACGACTGGCCATTACCCTGAGGTTTTTAGCAAGTGGTGATTCGTTTGTTAGTTTGCAATATCTTTTTAGAGTGTCAAAGCAATCAATTTCTAAAATTGTTCGCGAAACATGTGATGCCTTGGTAAAAGTGCTCAAAGAATATGTTCAGGTATGTTAAAAATGCTTTATTAATCAAAATTTTCGTAAAGTACAAAGTTACAATAATGCCAGAGTAGTAAATTGTTCAGTATTTTCAGTAGAATCTTGTGAGTTCACAGAAGTTTTACCATATTGTTGGGTATTTTGTACGTTCACAGAAGTTTGCCCATATTGTTGAGAATTTTGTACGTTCGCAGAAGTTTGGCCGTATTGTTGCGTGTAGTATCCTTGTTGTCGTGTACCTGGTAACGTCCCGGTATCAGCTTGAAATAAGATATCCATCATAGCTTTTTTAACGTGTGCTAAAGTAATTGTATCATATTTTCTAAGTTCTGCAGTAATATGTTTACCAAACGTATCATAACTATCATCTGTATAATTTAACACTTCCATAGCTTTATCTAGATCTATATTTTCTTCACAAGCATCCGTCATCTTTCTTTTATTTGATCTTGAAGTTTCGGGCTGCGTCTGTTGTTGATCATCGCGGGGCAAAGATGATCGCTCGGAAGAAGAAGTTTCACGCATCGATTCATTTCCTTCGAATAATTCTTCATTCTGTAAATTAAAATAAATAAAATCATCAAATAATGTTTACGTAGTACGATAGCTTAACAGTAAAATATGTGACATAATTTTCAGATGCCATCATCAGAAGAAGAATGGTTAAAAGTAGCACAAGATTTTGGAAACCAGTGGCATTTTCCTCATTGTGTGGGGGCCCTCGATGGCAAACATATTATTCTTCAATCACCAATTAACAGTCACGGAGAATACATAAATTATAAAAATTTTCCCAGCATTGTATTGCTTGGCTTGGTGGATGCTAATTATAATTTTATGTATGTAGATGTTGGATGTCAAGGACGCATATCCGATGGTGGAGTCTTTAAAAACAGTGCATTGTACAAATCATTGGAAAATAATGAATTAAAGTTACCAGCACCCTGTATATTACAGACACCATATTTGATTAAAGTGCCCTATGTTATATTAGCTGACAAGGCATTTGCTTTAAACAATTATACTATGAAACCGTTTGAAGGAACCCCAGACAATGGTTCTCCGGAAAGAATATTCAATTACCGTCTATCTAGAGCACGAAGGGTAGTAGAAAATGCTTTTGGCATCATGAGTTCTGTATTTAGAGTGTTAAGAAAACCAATGTTATTGGAACCAGAAATTGCTACGAAAGTGGTACTGGCTACTGTTTATTTGCATAACTTTTTACGAAAAACAAGGGCAAATATTTATACACCACCAGGAAGTTTGGACTCTGAAATCGATGGAAATTTCGTACAAGGGTCGTGGAGGAATGAACCAGATTCGACTTCTTTTGTGCCTTTACGTGCAATTCCTCGAAGGTCTGCAAATGACGCAAAAGCAATTCGGTCACACTTGGCTACACACTTCGTTACAAATGGACAAATAACATGGCAACATAGATATTAAAAATAAAATATAATTAGCACTAATCACTATCCGAATCAGAAGAAATAATAGCTCGTCGCCTCATATCGACGGCTGGTTGCCAAATTGACAAGAATGAAATTAAATTAACATTATGTATGTTTAAACACTGCGAGGTTCGGTTCAGAAATGAAAGAAATAACGCCAGAGCACGCCACGACGTGACACATAAGTGTGCACACTCACCGTCACGACAATAAGCTCCACGACACGCCACGACACGTAAATATGTTTCCGCCTTTAGCCCAAAGCTTACTGACACCATATACTTACAGAAGGCGATGGTTCTGAATTTGTTGTGTCTCTTGCTGCAGGAGGCGACGATGTGTCGATAGACATTGAGTTTTGAGTCTCACGGGGAGAGAACTTGTCAGCCAAGAAGTAAAAGTGCTCATAAGCGTACCATTTCGATATATACACCTCATTACGACCTAGAATAAATAAATTATTTCATTTTTTAGAGGTACACTACACACGTGAGTAAAATGAGTATAAAATAAATGACAAGAAATATACAACAAATTTTCAAAAACCAATGAATTTTTACCTGATCCCGTGACGAGACTTTTTTTATGCCGAGATTTTTCCCTCCGAAAAGATCCACAAAGCGAAGTAATTTTTTTCTTTACTTCCGAAATGGGTAGTTTCATTTCCTTGCTTATTATTTTCCAAGAATCTTCTTTCAATTGTTTATTATAATGATGCGGTGAAGTTGGATCCCACAAATGTCGGTGGTTTTCATATAACTTAATTAATTCGATACATTTCTCATTATCCATTTTGCCGCGTGCCGAGCATACGTACGTGCGTCTCCACTGAACGCACGCTTCACACTGAGGCGTCTTTGAGCATGGCCATTTACCGACACGATTTGGCTCGCTGCGCGGCCGCCTCGTTTGGTTCAAGTCGCGACAAGCCTCGACTCGCGGCACGGTCTCCACTAGATCTGCCTCGGGTCGAGGCAGCCGCTCGGCCCGAGGCTGCCTCAAATGGATACCCAGCTTATAACTAGCGGGACCCTAGAGCTAGGCAAAAATGAATGCGAAGAAAAATTAGCTCTAAACTTGATCTATCGATATATGTGTGAACCGCCGGTTATCTGTCCATCCAAAACTCGCAATAATGTATACAATACAAACTCTCAAAGCAGCATCGATACTTTAGATGCTTTTAGCCGCCTTCTCCGATTTGATACAGTATACCCAGCCTTTGAAAATATTCTTTCACATGGAACAGATTTGGCGACAATGTTAGGCCGCTTTATTATATATAAAAGTGAGTATACTGATCTTCGAGTAAACCACCAAAGTAATGGGTCTTCTCGTCTGCTTATAATGGGCTCTTGGATATATTTATCAATTTCTACTATCCCGGCGGCAACGGTGTTTTATGGAACGATTCGCGCTTTTTCCTGATAAAAATCATCCCAGATAGTAGCGCATGCTGTCGTAGATGGTTGGGGTGTTGTTTAGGGTTGAGATGTTGGTTCTGGCCCCGGAGTTTGCATAGATCCTACTCTCAGTTTCAGGTTTGCTAAAGCTTTTTTATAATAATTGTCATCGCGAAATCCTTTGCCTTTGAACCTAGGGTCCAGTATAGTGCTTTGCGCATAGAGTGGATTCGTTTCGTATGAATGAAATCGCCGGTAGATCTGTTCATCCAAAACTCGCAATAATGTATGTATCCTGGTATTATTTTGTACCGCTTCAACTTCAAATAAACTATGCCTCACTTGTTTCATCAACAATTTGCAATAAACAATAACTTTCGAAAGGCTTACTGTCTATTCTGCCGAGACCTCTACGGTTACTTCATAAAATATTTTTAAAATGGAAATCGCTGCTTCTATAAGTGTCCAATCTTTGAAATTTAATGCTAAGTCGCATTAATGCCAATGTTGCAATAACCGCTTCTTTTAATTTTACTATGCGGTGCAACATTTCTTAAGTGGAGTTCCAGCGCGTGCAGACATCTTGCTTTAATTTTAATTCGTCGATGTTTATTTATTTTTGCACCGATTTGAGTCTGTTGAGTCCAGTGGTACTTTTGTTAAAGTACTCAACTACTCGTTTCACTTTAGAAACGGTGTCAAGTATTGTTAAAATGCCAATTTGTACGATTTAATTTAGGGTGTGAGCGAAACAACCCACTTATCGCCATCCTCCAAGTTGAACTGCTGCAAGGATGTTGGGAGCATTGTCAGTCACTATTACTCCAACTTTGTTTTCTATGTTCCATCTTGTAAATTCCTCTTTTAAAAATTGGCAAAGATTGTCGGCCGTATGACTTTCGTCATACTGTATAGAGCTGATTAAATTTGCACACATCTTGCCTGCATCTAAGTTAATATAGTGCACGGTGATCGCTGTAAAGCTCTCATTATTATCCGAAGCCCAACCGTCTGTGGTGATACAAACAGCAAGTGCCTTGGAAGTTTCATTTTTCACTCGTTCCTTTATACCTATATACATCTGAGGTAAAATATTTTCCGACAAGGTCTTTCTCGTGGGTAAATTGTTTTATAATTAACCTCCTAACCTAACCGGTCCATTTCGGTCTGTGACACAAATTGTGAAAGTTACAATTATTAAGTTAATACTGGACTCTTATCGTTTATAAGGGCGAACAAAAGGGAACCAAAAGGGCAGTAAACTTATATTATAAAATAAAACAAACAGCATTTAATATACCATTTTTATTGCATCCATAAGTACCATAAAAGGATCTTTTTTTAGATTTTTTCACTGCTCTTCTCCAAAGGTATTCTACAACCATATCTGCAAAGTTTTCAGGGTGGTTATATTTGTCTTTATTAAAAAATCTCTTAACCACCCTCCATTGGGACTCAATTCTTTGTGTATGAGTCCCATCCTCCGCCACAAATGGGTTATCTGGATTGCTGTGGTTCACTTTTTTATGAATATATCCATGTTGTGATAAGCAATCGTATGCCCTCCAGCAATCCGTGTGTATGGTTGTGCCCTCTAACACATGTTTCTTTATTAAGGGCACTAACACTTCCGCAGATCTTATGTTATCGGGGCAGACTTCTAGTCGGACGTCCTCACTGCCATCTTCTATTATTCCGAGGACCCAATGTCCCTCGACTTGTCTGCCCCTGTTATATTTTCTTTTGCCAAACTTGGACTCATCAATTTGAACAATCTTTCCAGGACCACCAATTTTTCCAATATGACTTTGTGTATCAAGTTGGTATATAACAATTGTTTCTCTACAGTAATTATACCAGTCGGAGATGGTGGCCCTAGACAAACATTGTTGTTTTTGTGTGCGGAGGATATCCTCAAATATAACCATTTCATAGGTATATTCGCTTGGTGGTAGGATCCCTTCTGGGTCCGACTGGCTAGCGACCACCCTTTATATAAAGTCTGCCGCCAAATGTTACCGCTCCGGCGGTAATGTGTTCCGGCAATATTGTATAAAGAGCCAGTTCCTTCCTAAACCCGTGTCCTTTCATCTTCGACCTCATCGTCACTTACCATCAGGTGAGATTGAGATCAAACGCGGGTTTAGTCACATATAAAAAAAAAAAAAAAAAAAAATGCGCGTAGGCATACATTAAATAATACTCATGTGGTAATTCAATTCTTATATCTTCAAACCACGTACCTTTTGTTCTTGATACTCTTTTTTTGCTTTTGCAATTGCCTCTGTTGCATTAAAAGGCACCAAATGTTCTATTGACACTATAGTCGATTCTCATAGGCTGCCTGTGGAAACGGCATTCTTTGGCAGCCCGCACCAATCCATTTTGCACAGCAAAAGCAACACCCTGCTCTTTTGTGCCAAGCTCCATTGTGACTCGGGACAAATTCCACATTTCGAGAATTTCTGATACATATAAATATCTATTACAATATAAACTGCCAGAAGGAGCAGAGTCCTGTACAGAAGCAGAGCTTGTTCCTGCCACAATGGGTAAAGGGGTTGCTTCCAACGCTGTAACAAAGGAAAATAAGATTAGAAACTAGCGAACTAAGTCATTAAAATAACATAAGTAATAGATTTAAATAGACTTACGGTCGAGACTCGGATTTTCGGAGTCCAAAGTCGCAAAGGGTTTAGCTCCACCATAAGAGTTGCCTGCGACGCTGTAATGGAGTATAATAAGATTAGAAACAAGCAAAACAAGCTTAATAAGACAACTAATATGATATACTTAAAAAGAACTTACCATTGCGTCCCAAAGTTTCGGAGTCTGACATCTCCACTAATTCCTCAGTCCCAACAACAAAATCCAAATAACGTGCACTCGGAAGGTCCACAAAACTCAAGCCAGGGTCACTATATTTGGAAGGAATCGGAAGTCCAGGGAGAAAGCCAAAGTCGCAAAAAACGGGGAAACAGCAGGGAGAGCGCAGAGAGTACATTCACGTAACTACGAAAGAAACGGAATGCCAAGATGCCGGGCCGCTCCAAATGTCAATCACTCAGAGCATGATGGCGGCTGTCACGTTCCGATTTACCATTAAAGTGCAAATAGTGAAATGATACAAATTCGTAATATTTAACTTTTCGCGATGTTTTTGTACCGGAATCTATATTAGTGCTTAGTTAATGTACATTTTAACTATAGTTACTCTTAATTTGATTGTTTTGCTTAAAAATACGGAATAATGATGTTCCGTTTTACGGACACAAAATCGGCTGTAAAAATAAAAGTAAGCATTTCCACAACCTGGGACTAGTATTTTTGGAATGGGGGGATCACCCCCGACCTATTTCCCATCACCCCCAAAATTTGACGGCTCACTACTAAAACGCACCCCATTTTTTTAGTTGCCCCCTTCTTCCTGTATCCCTCTATGATATCCTTCCCCCCCAAATTCCCAGAGCATCCAGCATGAAGATCCTCCTCTCCCCTAACCTATCCTTAAAATGCTTTGTAAATTTGTTCGTCAGTATAATATTTCTGTGTAAATATGTATTAATCTATGATACTAACACTAGTAGTTAAACCTTGTTTTTTGTCGGTGATGGTTCTAACTGTAAGGTCTTATTGTTATAGGTAACTCAACGTCCGGTCTGCGTCGCGCACCACTTGTAGTTCCATTTTGACCTTAACTCTTAATTACTCTTAATACCGTGTCTATCCCATCACATGATAGTGGCAGTAATAGCTTGTCGCCTCATATCGACGGCTGGTTGCCTAATTGTCTAGAATTGAATTGAATTGAGTATAGTTATAATTGCATGTTTCTGTTTCCATATTTGAAATTTGCTTGTGTGCGTAAATGCGGAAGTGGAGCGCGTCATTTTAGCTTAGACGATCTCTACTTATGGATAGAGGGCTCTTTGCCGGTTCAGAAAAATGAATGATATGTACATCCATTGCGTTACGCGCACATTATGCGGGGTCGCATCACAGCGCAATAACCCGCCTGCCGCAATCGCATACATTTTATATGAAATGCGACCCGCCCCGCCCCGGCATAGTGACACCTCAAATTAAATGTATGTGTAGCTCGCACACGGATTTTTGCTCTGCGGTGCGGCCCGGTATAGTGTGAACTTACCTTAAATTAACTTTAGAAACGGTACCGTCGTGATCATGGTGCTCACAAGAGTGCCGAAATATCGAGACAACCCTTATCCATTCATATGAACATAGTAGCTCTCATGTTACACTGATCATAGCCTTGATAAGTGCCATAATTATAACTAAAGAAATTACTCGAATTCACCAATAAAATAATTTACTTTCAGCACCCACGACCCGTATAACAAGAAGTCAGGCGCAAAAGCCTGTGCCAACGAAGGAAGAACTCGACGATCAACTGGATCGGTACATGGCTTGTACTAAGGCAGCGCTTGACAAAGAACTGGATAAGTACATGGAGAATGCGATGGAGTTGGAGTGAAGTGTTATTTGTGTTTAAGTGAAGTGTTTTTAATTGAGTGTGTAACCAATGTTGAGGAGTGACAAGACTGGGCGGACATGAGTACAAATTTTCTAAATTAGTCACCATTAAAGGGCATAGCAGTGTTTAAAAGGAAATATGAAATTATATTCTTTATCTGAATTGCCAGTGTCTTAAGCTTTGGTTAATACCAAACATAGATTTGGTGTCAATACAGAGTAATCGAAAAATCTCTACTTTATTTGACCTTAGTCAGATTCAGACCTTCATTGCACCTTACCTGTCATGTCAAACTAATTTTAAAGTTACTTCTAATATGGTGTCAATTTCATCATGTGATACTGGCAATTATAGCCCTTTGCTGAGTATAGTGAGTATCAAGGGTGGGTTGCCTTAGCACTTAAAGAAGTAGAGGAGTAGTCTGAGTATGCTTACATAATACGGGCTTTCGTATATCTTCGAAAGCTTATTTAAAGCCCTCTTTAAAGAACTACAAGTAAATTTTTGTCTGATTTTTATCACGTCTCATTAAAAGGTAGGTTCTGAAAAATCACCATAATTGGATATGAATGTTTAAGAACAGACTTTATTTGGGATAATTCTTCTTTGATAGGCAAAACAAAATATAAATAATGAATAGCTTCAGCTAAATACATGTATTATCCTAAGGCAGAATGGATATTTTTATTTCCTAACATCTCCCAAAAGTGTATTGACTGAATGACATTGCTTACGTCTGTATACAGCATTGGTTACACAAACAAAGAACATATAGTGATTTACTAAAAACTGTGAGGACTTAAAAAATTATTAATCTTAAGTGATGATCTATTTTGACATAATAAAAGGCAACAACCTTGATTTATTTGCTTCTTATTCAGTGTAAATCTGACATGAACTTTTGGTTACTGAAACCTTATAGTTCCAAGAGAGTGTGGTTATAAAAAACCTGTGGCTGTTTTATGCTGAATACATATTATATGTTTATAGCAGAGAATAGACTTCTTGCTCCCGAAATACTGACTTTTCTAAGATAATATGTTTATTATTAATTTGTTTTGCTGAAACAAAAAACTTTAGAATAAAGCTTTGATGCTTAGATTAATAATAATTGTTGTAAAACCTAGAATGGTATACTGAAACACTCTTAGCTGATTGACATGATGGTGATGTCTCTCTAATATTGCTTTTAAATTTATTAAAATGTTATGGATTGATTTCACTATGGTATATACATACATAACTTCATGCCTGTATCCCTTATGAAGTAGACAGAACAATAGAGGCTATAAAACCATCTGATGTCACATTTAACAAATTTGGAGGTATTATAATGATGGAGAGAGACTATTGCAGTGACGTATGGTCAGGCTATCTCCCACATAAACATCAATAAAATGTCTGTCTCTTAACTGACTTTTACAGTATGCCCGGGAAGAGAAGCAGCTGGTACATCCTATGTTTATCTTTTGCTCCCCGTCCAGCATGTAAGCATGTGACTTTGGTATTTTATTATAAATATGTAGTGCATTCCGATAAATGATTAGCTGCTAAAAGCCAGCATTACTTTTGGAAACGCTAACTTATGGTCGTTCCTGGACTTCTTAACAGAATAATTTTTATCATGATTATATTTTTTAGTTTTAAATTTATTTGGTACAAAAAAATATACAAGTTTCCATAAATGTATTGTGATGCAATGGTCGAGATATCAATCTCTTTAAACATTTCTCTCAGAGATTCTCTATTTCCAAGTTATATGCAGTGTAAATATCGTGTCAATATCTGCGGCATTGCCCCATCCTATATTATGCCATAAGACATTTTAGTCTAAATTTCTATACAGACTCAGTTGTGACAAGGCATTGCATGTTAGTGGAAACTTATAATATTGATTTAAAATAATTGAAACTCATATTGACTGCTAAAGTAATACTTTGCCAATAAATCTAATATTTATTCGGCAATTAGTGTTTCGGTATCCCATTCTGTTCTGACAGTATGACATTTACCAATTATTATTAACTACCTATGATAAATCCATTGTTGACGTTTTTTGTTTCTGCATATTTCTAGTTTTTACAACAAAGATGTTACTTTATTGTTACACACAACTAGATATTATTAATTATAAGACAATTATGGTAATTTTTTTCAAAGTTTATACTTCAACTAAATCCATTTATATTATACATACTGCTACCTTTTTCTTCCATAACATGTAATATGTGAAAATAAAATGGTTCTATAAAATACTACATTTTGAACCTTGTCGACTATAACATAAAAGTTATAAAGTTGTACAGCTAGATATAACTATAAGCTTTATTATTTTGTTCGTAAGATTTAATTTTGCTCAGCAGCATCAAACCAATTTGCAGTTAATCTTACTCATTACAAGTGTGTTTAACATGCTAATATTTTCTATAAACATCTGTATTTTTTTAATAAAAATTGTCTTCGAGTTGCTGGCAGATGTTTATGTATGTATGTGTACATATTAAAACTAAATAAAGTTGTTTTCAATAAAGATAAAGATTATTTTGTTCTGTATGACTTGTTTTTAATTAGGTACATGCCTGTCTTATTTTTCAATACCTATGAATTTGTTATATTATTGTATTTAATATCATAATGTTTTGATTTCCTTGGATCATTTGTTAGAAATAGGTAGGTTTTGGTGCATAGTAAATGTGAGCCGATAGCAGAATATGTGTGCAGTCTAGATTTCGAGTTATTCATGACTTTAATTTTCCCTCCCTTAACATAATATGTATTAAATTTTAAACGCCGTAAAACGCTTAAGGTGGTTGGATTTCCATACAAAAAACAATTGGTATTCACTGATACAGGATATGGTTTAAAGTTTTAATGATGAGTTCCACAAACTATTTTCTAGTTGAATTCGTCGCTAGATGAACAAAAAACATACCGTTCATTTAGAAATCACAAATAAATCAACTGAAAATTTTCATCTAAAATGCGAATGTGTGTGTGAAAATAACACGATAAGCGACGTTGCCACTCCATGCAATCACCGACAGAGACAACGCTCGGGCGGGCGGGACAGTTGCTCGTGTGCTATGTTGCCGTTCTTACTTTCTTTACAACTGTCTGCTCGCTCGCGCTCGCTCATTCAATTGGACGTAGTTTAGCAATAAGGATCCAACCCACAAAAAGTCAAAAACCCACTAAGTATGCAGAACAAGCAACAGAGTATAATGCTATGGTTTAGTAAAAACACCCAAAGAAAAATATAAAAAATGACATTACAAAAACTGTTACGATACTATCCCATATATATGGCCAGTTATAAAAAACTATTATCAAAAAGAATCCATTCCGCTTGGATCTTTTAGAATATAAAATTTTACTTCATGCTTTTTGCGATTCAAAATGACAAAAAGGATCCAAACTGTGTGGATCATTTTTGGTAAATAAACTTAGTTGCAGTTATTCTTTAACAATTTATCAAAAAAGATCCAAGTTGTATGGATCATTTTTGATAAATCAACTTATTTGCTTTTATTCTTTTACAATTTATCAAAAAAGATCCAAGCTGTATGGATCATTTTTGATAATTCAACTTATTTGCTTTAATTATTTTAAAATTTATCAAAAAAGAGGCAAGCTATATGGATTATTTTTAATAATTGTTTTTTTTTTATAAACAAACCTGCTTACTGTAAGCAGATATAAGTAGTCATTCATAATTCTAATGCTTTTAGGTATAAATTCTTAATGTAAGTACCTAATAACATTATCTCTGTTAATATATACTGTTAAACTATATTAAAAAAGGTCTTTCACAAGATCGAGTTATATCAAGCTGGAAATCATCGTAATATATAAATAATAAAAACTATTTGAGTTTCATCTTAAATCCCTAACCTATAGTAAAAAATTTTGATTAAATATATATAGAATTGTTTAATAAATAACTGTAATTAAATTATTTTGTAAACATTGGATCACTTGAGTTAAACTGAATTTGAATAAGTGCTATGAACAAAGCGAATTAGGATCCAAAGACATTTTTACCCAAAAAAATCATTTTTTAGTCAGTAAATTCTAAAAATGTTGCTTGTATTTAAAAATTCAACAACCAATCCTAAAAGTTGACAATTAAAATTACAATAATATTCTGTCGTCTATTTACAAACATGATTTGTTCCTAAACTTTGAATATCTCAAAACATAGTCCGTGTGGGATGGATCGTTATTGCTAAACTACGTCCAATTCAACGTGAGTCATTCAATCAGTCACTCTATAACTTACTTTGTTTTATTATTCATTCATTGCAAATAATAACAATTCGTCTTTACTCATATTTGTAGTTTATTTATTTCCGAATTACTCGTGCATTTACTTTGTCGTTGATTACAAAACGCCAATTAGTTGTGAAAATAAATAAAATGGAAGGAACTTCAAAGGCACTTTACAGAAGACACAAATATTCCGGCCCAACGAAATCTAGAAAAAGGGTTAGAGCTCAATTAGAGATGTGAAGAATTTTCCCATTGTTGAAAAAAACGGAGTTTTATCCATGAATGAAAATCACAATTACTACTACCAAGTAAGACCGGGCTATAAACAATATGTGTGTTAAATTGTTATATAATATTGTTCGTATTCTACCAGGTTTTTACTAATATTGGTTTTCTTTTAGGTTCAGGGGCAACTAAGGGTAACAAGAATGAAAAAATGTTATTTTATTTGTTTTGTGAATCTTACTACGACAATAACGGTAATTGAAGTACAAAGAAGTGAACCATTTATTGAGAAAATGATCCCTAAACTAGTTTACTTTTATAAAAACTCTATATTGCCAGAAATAATACTAAGGCGAATACCAAAGGGAGCTAAATGTATCGATCTAGAATAAGTTTGCATGAAATAAAAACCCATTTGACCTATTGTGTATCTTTCGTTTTTTATCATTGACTTGACTTCTAATCGCAATAGTCCTGCTTCCTATCCTATTTCCTACATAAACACCTAATTTATTTATTACAATATAAATAAAATTGCCTACTGAAAAATATTCAATATTTTGTAACTGAACCATAAATTGCATAAACAATAAACCATAATTCACTTTGTAACTGAACAATAACTCCGAAACGTACACGCTTCCCTACCTACATAATTAGCTGATATCTATGAACAAAAGGTAAAGGTCTTCACATTTGCTGACCATCTGTGTGTATGTAAACAAAAAATAAGAAATGTTGTGAAATAAAAGAAATCTTTGTGTCTTTGGCGGCCGACTTCGCATTTCTTGGCACTTCTAGGAATTTGTTACAAATGATTACATTCGCTACAACCAAGGTCGTAACAAATGAAATCCACTGTAACTTCTTGGTTACAGTGTAACTACTGTATACCTGATCACCCTGTAGAGTTTCACCAGCGTTTTACAAATCTACCTGTATAAATACACATCCAAGACCCAGAGCCATAACATATTTATTTTTAATTCTTGTCCGTGCGGTGATCGAACCCTCGACCTCACTATCTTACAGCTAGCACTTTAGGCATTGCGCCACGGATGTCGTCCGTCAACATCTATGTATTTTTTTTATATGTGACTAAACCCGCGTTTGACCTCAACCTCACCTGATGGTAAGTAACGATGAGGTCGAAGATGAAAGCACACGGGTTTAGGAAGGAACTGGCTCTTTATAAATTATTGCCGGAACACATAACCACCGGAGCGGTAACATTTGGTGGCAGACTTTATTTGAAGGGTCTATCGCCTGGCTAGCTAGTGACCTAGTCAGGAGGACCCAGTAGTAGTGACCAAGCGGGAGTCACTCGGAACAGTCGCAATTTTAGGTACCCGCCTAGTTGGCTATTCATAATATGATAAACCATAACACAAAGCTTGCTTTCTTTGGCGCCATGGATTACTACTCTGGGTATTTATTATACCAATACCATAGACAGAAACAAAATATTGTATACCAGAATTTCGCAGACTCCTTTTGTATTTATTTGAAATCGAGTAAAAATATACTATATTATAGACATCTTTTTTATCTCAACAAAAAAAAGAAATTCGGTGCTCGAACTGAGAACTCGCGGCTTAGAATCTGGGCCCACGCATAAAACGCCAACATGCTAGATTCGTAAATAAATAATAACAAACTAAATATCAAACACTCGCTCCGAGGAGGCCATAAGACATGAAAAAAGGACGCTATCTGTTGCGCTCTCTGTCGCACTTGTGGGAGTTTCTTCTGTGCATGTGTGCGTTATCCTTACACAACGTAAAGAAACATTTAATTGAATTAGTTGGATAATACAATACAATAAATCGTGTGAATTATTTTTTGGAAATTCTATATTCATATAAAGATGTCGCGGTTCATTTTTAAAGTCAGAAAATTGGAAAGCTGATTTCACAAATAAATAAAAACCAGAAATGTGTGGATCTAGCGCCATCTAGCGGGACTTTAGCTTTTTGTAGGCTCATCCAACCACCTTAAGCGCTGCAAAACTCCACTTTTCTCAAACACAGGAACATAGCTTATATGAAACAAATTGAAGAGATCTCCAAAGAATAATACCTGAAAATTTCAGATTAACCCAGAGAAGCCTGAGACATTTTTTGTACCATGAAGGCATAAATAAAACACTTTTAATAAATTTAGTTATGAATGGTATTTTAAAGAAACATAATTTATGGTTTTAAGGTATGTTACACCTATGCATAACCTTTTAGAATTTTACTATCATAGCTTAGAGGTGACCAAAGATCATATCCGAAATATTGTCGATGGCTTTTTAGTACAGGGCAAGATCCACATATTTCACACCTTTTGACCCGACTATGGTGGAGCAAAAAGGAGGGTTATTATTTTTACCTGTATGTATGTGTGTTGTTAACCCATGTTCATCTGTTTCCTCATAACTTCTAAACTAGTTATCATAATTGGACAAATGAGGTCTCCATGGAAGCTTCTTGATGGTCCGCTGATTATAAACTACATGATTTCAGGTTAAATTGACGATAGCGCCCTCTGGGGTTAAGAACTAAAAAAAAATTCGGCGGTTTCGTTAGGGAATTTTTTCTTAAAGACCACGGCTATCCTGTAAACATATCTCTATCAGTATGACGAATAAAAATACATAAATATTTCAGAGAAGACTATTACTTGTTTCCTACTTTTTAGAATCTGGTTTTAGTTTTTAAACATTTTTTTTACATTTCTAGTAAGGCTCTTGTAACAGAGCTGCGAAAACCAAGGTGATCCATTTCTCCACCATCAAGACTATAAAATTGCCTTAAATTACCATATGAACACCTACTATTAAAATAGTATTAGGAAGGTACCATTTTATGCCCCCGAAACTAGAGCAATCTTATACAGGCCGCCTATAATCTGATTGGTGAGATCAGCCCCTCCCATTTTTTCACGACCACTACCGAATCATTGCTTGTGGTAGATTGTGCTTCTGGTTGAAGCGAAAAACGTGTCGGTGGTAGCTTGTCTTGCGGGTTATGGAGTTCTGAGTGTGTGTTCGTTGCATTCCTTGCTTCTTGTGGTAGGGAGGGCGGTGAACCAACACACGATAATCCAGCATCACTAGTGCTTCGGAGTCACAGAATTAGGGTCTGTTTCACAATGTATGGATAAAGTACCAAATAGCTAGGTAGCACATAAATTATTTGGAAGATAAAAGTTCCGAATAAGAAACTTCATCGGACTCATAACTAATGTGACAAATAGCGCTATCTGACAGTCGTGAAACGCAACAATAGTGTTTATCCTACCAATAAGCAATAAATAGCTTATTTGGAACTTATGTAGAACTTATCCGTACATTGTGAAACAGACCATTAGCGAGTTAACTTAGTTATAGTAGTTGTCATGGGTTTCCGCAAAGTAACGCCTGATTCATTCAATAATGTATGTACATATTTTAAATTTTGAGAGAAAAGCCTTGTTTTATCTCAAGAGATTCCGCATAATACGCAACTGTAACAACACTAAGTATTATCATTCCACTTGCAAACAAGTATTTTGTCTTCTAAATTGCTCTTGCAAACAAAGCTATCACGGTTAGGGTTTCCAACCACACTGTTTTTAACAGTACTATACTGTTTTTCACTACATTATACTGTTTACTATTGCATAAAAATGGAGTACTTACCTATATAAAATATTGTTTTAGCATAAAATGTGCAACACTTCGTGTGCTAGACTTAAATCAATAATTTGTGCGAGAAGCTCTAAAAGTATGTGTTTAAAACATTAAATACTTAGAACACTGTTTATTTTTCCAAAATACTCAAATATACTTTATTTCTGGAAAAAAAGTTGGCAATCCTAATCGCGGTCAGCTTTTTGAGATCAGGTGGGATGCCGAGCAAACATTCGGAGCTACGATTTCTACGAACCATGCCTTCAAGTTCTTGTTTGTCACTTCCTGATTCAGAATTGGTATAAATAGCTTCTGCAGATGCCGCTAGTAGGTTATGCATGATTATATTTGTCCTTTTCTCCAGTCTTAATCAGTAACATCAGTATTCCCATTATCCTGGTGGTTCAAATGATATGCATATAATGACCAGGTCATCATTGTTTTCTTTTTGTTAAACTTTCCAGCTATCAAAAATAAATAAATAAAGCCAAAAAATCCTCGGTGCCGACTGGGTCCCATACATTGGTTCATAAAACGTGCGTTTTATGTACGGAAACATAAAAGTCGCAAAAATCAAGTACAACTTAATGGTCATTTTATTTTCTTTTATAAATGGAAAAATATCATCCAAGTATTTTCACTTCCGTAGTTTTAAAATTATAAGAAAAAAACTTCACTTAACTTTGACTTAACGAGGATATGTTTGTCAAATTTAAAATAAGGTGTCTCGGTAAGGTAAGGTTTCGAACACATACTTATAACAATAAGGAATTCATAAATTAACTGCGTTTCATCATCATCATCATCATAACAGCCAGTAGAAGTCCTCCACTGCTGGACATAGGTTTTCCACTCCGTTTATTGCACGTAGAGGAAGGTGGGGGAATTGCGGACGCTTAAGCAGAATCACAAATAAAACTCAAACTATTAATAATAATTAGTCTGTATTTATTAATTTTTAAACTATAGTTATTTACCTATCAAATCAACATTAATAATTATATGAGATCAATCAACATGTATTAAATTTAAATCAAAAACAAAAACATATATGTCCGTAATTACCCTTAGCTCGAGGGGTAAATACGGACCAGTGCTGGGTTAATTGCGGACAATATGGGGTATTTACGGACGAGGTCTCATTTCATTTGCAGAATTCACAAACGTAGCCTCTTGAAGAAGACCCAGCACTGCAATTCTCATGTGCCCAATTGTTGCATTTGGAACACATAATCCAGTCTTCTGCGGGCGGATCACAGTACTTTTCTTGGCAATAAATGCAGAAATATTCATCATTTTCTTTATCGCATTCAAAATTGTTTAAGTTTCTTAAGCCTTTTGGTCGATTTTCTTTGGTGTTTTTTGGTTTCTTATTTGTAGTTTTAGTCTTTTCTTGTTTCAGATTCTTTCTCTTTCTTTCTATTTTCTTTTGTTCTTTTTGTTCTAGGTTTGCTTTTTCCGGTGTGCTGGTGAAAATAATAGAATGTTTTTTTTTTAACTAGTCGTGATGTACGAGTAGTTTTTATTGTTGGTACCTGCACTATATTACTAAGTGGTACTAAGGGAGATGGACAAGATTCACTTGCTCTATTTTGATTTACACCAGCTTCACTCATGTCACTCACTAAAGAAGATGTAGGAATTGTTTAATTTAAACCGTCAGAGTTAGCTTCATTATTGGAAAGTAACATTTCTTGAGATTCTATTGGATTAGAAATATTCTCATTGGCAGCATCACAGACAACTAGAGATTCATTCTGGGGTTCACCTTGGCTTGAATTATTTGTGTTTGTTTGTACCTGTTGTTCAAGAAGAGAGACTGATGAAGAAATGACAACTAGAGATTCATTCTGGGGTTCACCTTGGCTTGAATTATTTGTGTTTGTTTGTACCTGTTGTTCAAGAAGAGAGACTGATGAAGAAATATCACCAAAACTTTCAAAAGTGTTTTTAAATTTATCTTGATCCATTGGACAAATTCCAGCAGACTTAAAGCCATTCATAGCTTTTTCAGTACTTGTGTTTCTATTAAAAGCCTTTGTATAAAGGCCTACAACATCGTATACCGTAATTTTGGTGCCTGGATGGTTGACCATGAAGGATTCGCATTCTCGGTTGTACGCTGTTTTTAGTGGGCCATGGAAAGTTAAATCTAAAGGCTGCATCCTGTGGGATGTGTGAGGCGGCAAAGTTAAAACATGAATAAAATTCTTGCGACAAAATTCGTGAGCTCTCAAACTAACGTGGCTTTCATGGTTGTCCAGTATTATTAAAATAGGATCATCTGCAGTTGGTTTTGCAAATGCCTTGAAATGCTGAAGCCAATCGACGAAAAGTGTTTCAGTTATCCAGCCTGAGTCAGAAACACAAGCCACCATATTACTATTACAATCCTTCATAAGCTGTGCATTCATTCGCTTTCTCTTAAATATGAAAAACGGGGGAATGTATGTGCCTCCAGCACTAAAACAATTTATAACTGTGGTTAAGGAACCACGTTCTGCGCTGGTGCATTTACCTACTTGTTTTAATCCTTTCGGTGCGAGAATCCTAGAATTTCGTTGTACAGTACTAATCCCTGTTTCATCAACATTGTAGATTGAATTCGATTTAAATTGGTATTTTATCATGAGTGTTTTCAAATTTTTAAAAAATATATCTGTTTCTTCTTGATTAAATGCTGTGATTCTGTTTATTGAAGTAGCTTCTGGTCTTCGGAGTGATATATTGGGATGTCTAGCCATAAAATTATAATACCAATCTATACCTGCCATTTCGGTATCTTTATTGAAGTCATTCGCTATATTATTAGCAGCGGCAAAATCAAATGCAATCTTTCTTAAAGTAGGAATTGTTATCCCAAAGAAAGCTTTGCAAGATTTTAAAATGAATTCGACCAGTTCGTTTTCTTGAGCTTCATTAAAAACGGACTTCTTACCTCTTTTTGGCATGGTATTAATACAGACTTTTTTTACTTGATCAAACAGGGTCGCTCTGGGAATGCCATACTTCTCTGCCACCTGTCGAAAAGGAGTCTTTTTCTCTTTAATTTCTTGCACAGCTCTTTGTAAAGTTTCAATGGTGTAAGCTGCTTCTTTTTCTTTTTTCTTTTTTCTCCGTATTTACCCCAGGCCATTTGTCCGCAATTGACCCAAACTAGTTAGAAAAAGTACAACATCAAAATTTTTAGGTTATCAAAATTTATCAAGCCCAACGGTCGTACTATTTACTCGTCATTAACATCGCAATCGATAGAAAATATGGCTTTTAAACTTACACTTAGTCTTTTTGAATAACACTCAAAATAGTAAATACTAATATTACATCAAAATCACAAAAAAAATAAAATCGCAATTACCTTGAAACGTGTGCGCAGCCGTCTGTCAGCAGTGTTTGGTGGGCACTAAAGATGGCCGAACGAAACGC
Source organism: Stenoptilia bipunctidactyla (assembly GCA_944452665.1). NCBI lineage: Eukaryota > Metazoa > Arthropoda > Insecta > Lepidoptera > Pterophoridae > Stenoptilia > Stenoptilia bipunctidactyla. The sequence goes on from OX101742.1 coordinate 8,143,433, forward strand.
GTGATCGCGGTGGCTGGACGCGGGGGACAGGGATGGAGTAGATATATGTTAGTCCGTATTTACCCCGCGTCCGTAATTCCCCCATCGTCCCCTACCTATAATCATCAGTTATAGACTAAATCTTGTGCCTGAAATCAAATTGTTAAAAAAGTTTCAAATATTCATAGTAGATTTTTTTATTTCTTAGAACCCATCTATGGGTCGGTAGGTTCATCTGGACTAAAATTATGAATGAAACCAAAAAAGAATACACGTACTTATAATTTTCTTCTAAGACAAATGAAGGTTGCGTAAAGGCGGACGTATCATATCAACTTCGTAAATAGCAGCTTTGTGTTCGAATTTTGTGCATCTGGACTAAAATTATGAATGAAACCAAAAAAGAATACACTTATAATTTTCTTCTAAGACAAATGAAGGTTGCGTAAAGGCGGACGTATCATATCAACTTCGTAAATAGCAGCTTTGTGTTCGAATTTTGTGCATCTGGACTAAAATTATGAATGAAACCAAAAAAGAATACACTTATAATTTTCTTCTAAGACAAATGAAGGTTGCGTAAAGGCGGACGTATCATATCAACTTCGTAAATAGCAGCTTTGTGTTCGAATTTTGTGCATCTGGACTAAAATTATGAATGAAACCAAAAAAGAATACACTTATAATTTTCTTCTAAGACAAATGAAGGTTGCGTAAAGGCGGACGTATCATATCAACTTCGTAAATAGCAGCTTTGTGTTCGAATTTTGTGCATCTGGACTAAAATTATGAATGAAACCAAAAAAGAATACACTTACAATTTTCTTCTAAGACAAATGAAGGTTGCGTAAAGGCGGACGTATCATATCAACTTCGTAAATAGCAGCTTTGTGTTCGAATTTTGGTACAGTCAAGTATGACAATATTATTTTAATATCCCTACTCTTTTATTGTTTCATACTCGGTTATAATTCTTTGGAATTCCCTCCCTCTAGAGATCAAAAAATCACCTAGTAAGATTTCTTTTAAAAATCGAGTTAAGAGGTTTTTCCTAGAAAAAATGTAATTATATTTATACCTATTCCCATATTTTAAAACATAACTTTTTTTAATAAACTTTTTAGACCTTTGCTTTCTATTTATGTATACCTATTAAAACTCACTTATTTTTATATTTAACTTTTATTTAATATAAAAATATACTTTACCCACCAACTCAATCTTCAACCCTAAGGTTGGCTGGTAGATAATGCCTTGTGGCATTAAGCCCACCTGTACAATGGAATGTGTACGAATAAATAAATAAAAAAAATATATAAATCTACTAAACATCTAGTCCTCTCTGAAATGGCTGCAAGGCGTTTCGCGCAGGTGTTTTACTTACAAAAAACCTGCGCGCAGCGTCTCGCAACTAGATTTTTGGCGCGATCTATACCTCTTGTATGCTTAGCTGCGTAAAGAGAAAAAAGGGAAATAAAAAAAAATAACTTAGGTATAGTGCCTACCTACAAATATTTATTCCTTGGTATCTAACCAGTGCGGCTGGAGCCAAATTTATTGCAGATATTAAAACCGGAGTGGTATCAGTGTAGGTACATAATTTCCCACATTTCGTTCACCTGATGTGCAAAGTCCAAGTAGGTACTTGCGTTGCTTTTAGGTTTCGGCGTACGAAATTCATATCAGATGGAATAGTTATATCGACCAAAAACACCGCGATATCAGATTTATTCGCTGTAATAGACCCTCCTTGTGTGCGTGATATGCGGCTCCGACTTGTACTGGTAGTTAGGAAGTTTCTGATTCATCACAACTCCTTTTAATGAACCCACTGCAGTGCTATGTATGAGTCTCTCCCTGGGTGACGAGGAGGTTTAGGTCGTAAATCACCAAGCTGGCCGAATGTTTGTCGGTCGTTTGTTTCTGATTAATCGTAGTGTATTTCACAGGTTCTGGTGGAGGATTTTGCCTGCTTGGTTGTGTTAGCAACGGCCCTACAATTAAAGGGTGTCTCAGTAAGAGTGCACTTTTTCATTTTATAATAAAACAAGTATTTTATGATAGAGTTGTGATATTTTTATTGTATTGTATAGAAGACACGTTCCGATTAAGTATGGAATAAAATATCCGGCAAATGACCCCCACGGCTCCGCTGACAAGCCATTACTCTTTTCATGAAATTTTCCATGACTTTTGCACAGAGATGTGGCTGTATCACCGATGACGCGATGGATTTCTGATTTGAGCTCAGAAATTGTTTCGGGTTTATTCGCATGAACCTGAGATTTCAAAAAACCCCATAGAAAAAAATCGAACGGGGTTAAACTGCACGATCTTGGTGGACACTTTACATCAGAATTTCGTGAGAAATGTGTTCTGGAAATCGTTGCTGCAATAAGTCGCGGTGTGGCAGGTTGCGCCGTCCTGCTGAAACCACATGTTGTCCAGATTCATACCGTTCAGTTGAGGCCACAAAAAGTTCGTTATCGTTAGTTTTCATAACCCTTATAATATTATTTTCAAAGTTTCATATAATTCTGTGTTTACGTTGCCTACTTACTTCTGTTTGTCTTTATAGTAATTTCCCTCGATCATTAAATCATTGAATTATCAATATGTTTATTATTCTTCTGTGATAAATACACAGCCTCAACAATATTGAATTGAATATATAGGTACATGTTTTATTAGAAAATAAACATAAATATCCGTGTCTTGACAGCTACTGTGTTCATCACACAAATGTCCACCGCCGGGTTCGAACCCAAGACATCTGGCAAAGAAGGCAATGTATGAGTATTATTATTATGACTAGCCCTAAGTGTCCCAAAATTGGGCAAAGGCCTCCCTAATATCCCTCCTTTTCTGTCGATCTGATGTTTCTGCGGGCCAGTACCTATGTTACCACCACTAAATCCAGCCGGTCGTCAATTTATTTATTGCGTCTCTCGTAAGTCTCTCAATTTACTTTTCGGACTGCGTAATATTTTGTATATATTTGAAATTTTATTTAATTAAATTCCAAATGTATTTAATTGGATTTAGGTAAAAGGGATATGGTGGCAGAATTTCATGACCGCGTACTTACTTTGAAGTGTCTGTCAACTACATATTTTCAACCGGCTTCCAAAAAAGGAGGAGGTTCTCAATTCGTCTGTAGGTATGTTTTTTTTATCGTTTTTATTTTTTACTTTATAGTTAAACTTTGAAGTTGGTTTAATTTTTTTAGAATATTTTTATTTCTTATTTTTTTTAACCTCAGTTGTAGTAATCAAATACATACTTTTCTTCATTGATTTTCTTTATACTGGTATTGGTACTGTAGGTAGATATAAACTTTTCTTTGGTCGTTTGAAATTCCCTATCTCCAAAACCACTGAACCAATTGAAATGAAACTTGCAGTGTTCCCTAAGTTGGACAATACTTTATACCACAAAAAAAGAATGACTTAAATCAAACTGGTAATTTCGGAGATATGCGAACACAAACATAAATTTACGGTTGAAATTCCCTATGTCAAAAACTACTGAACCGATTTTGATGAAACTTGCAATATTCCCTAAGTTGAACAATACCCAGCACAAAAAAAAAGTATTACTGAAATCGGACTTGCAGTTCCGGTAATATGCGAACACAAACATAAAAACATACATACATACACTTTAGAAATTTGGCACAGTTGCTCACACGCTGATATAGACTAGGTACATATTTCTGGAAATTCTACATACATACGTTGTGCCTTCTGGTACAGATTATCTGTAACAATAATCTAAAAGGAGGCACCAGTCACTATTATTTTAAGAAATGTTTGTGAAAAGAAATAAATAATTTTTAATTTAAATTTTTTTAATTTAATTTAATACGGGTCGAATTGATAACCTCCTTTTTTGAAGTCGGTAAAAATAGCAGTTGATGTAGTCAACACATTGATAAATATTGAAACAATCATAAATATCTACTTATCATAAATTGTGCGTAAAGTGTCATCTATTACGTAATTTGTTTAGAATGAAAAAAAAAGTAAATCATACTTACGAACTTCCCATCCTTGTTTTCTAATAATAAGAAAAACGCTAACAGTTCTAAATATATCAACATTTATTTACTGTACAGCAAACAATAATAAAATCAAGAATTTAATACAAAATCATGAATCAGACTAAGGTAAAAATAAATGTAGATTACGTAGGGATCGAACCTGTTACCTTACCATCAATGGTCTCTCTCCATCATAATAATACCTCCAAATTTGTCAAACGTGACATCAGATGGTTTTATAGCCTCTGGTGTTCTGCCTACCCCATTAGGGATAAAGGCGTGAAGTTATGTATGTATGTATTGGAGTCGGTTGTTTTTTAATGAAATAATTTTTGACTAAACGCTGGATGAGGGCGACGCGGGACCGAGTGACGTGGAGAATCTTAGGGGAGGTCCAGCAGTGGACGTCTACTGGCTGATGGTGATGATGATGATGAATGTTTGAGTTCGGTTTCGTTTTCATTTTTAAGGGATTATCTAACTTTAACACTACGGTACACGCGCCTTTATTGTACCTACTCAAGAGTGCTCGCGTGGGCTACACCCGTAGCCGAATTTAATATTCCATTTAAAAAAATTTTTTTTAATATCTAACTTAACATGAAAATATTTACTTTTTTATAAATTAACATAACACGAGACTCAATGAAAAATCACGTTATTTTTACTTATTTGAGATCAATGAACTTACTTTTTTATTTATCAATCAATGGTTAAATCAATATCTGGTGATCATAACATATTGCACTTGTAGTACTTCATAGAACAATTTTTTATTACTCCATTTTGTATCATTTCAATACTTATATGCTGCTAATTCTGCTTGTGGATTACACTGATTGCTATCGTCCGAATCACTTCTGTTTTGTTCCTTAACAATCTAATATTCCTGTTTGGTAACAGTATCGTGCGGTATCAGTACCTATTAAAATTTCAAATTCTCTTCCTCTTCGCTTTGAACCAAATCTTCCAGATATAATTCCTCTTCTAGCCATCTTAAAAAATGTCCTTCCATTCTGCGGTCCATATTTAGCAATTTCTTATATCATATCATAGAAAAATAAGTATTAAGTAAATAAATATAATATACAATAAAACGATCAATGAATATAAAGAAATACCTACCTTAATAATAAAAAAATGTACATTAAAAAGTTTCTCTAGTGCTCGCGCACGAAGCCCAAGAACAAGCCCTGATATGAAACACATGCTTGTGTCGAGCTCTCACGCCAAGCTTAATACGTCGAACAATAACCATTTGGAGCTTAGCTAGAGGCTCAAAGTTGAATCAAAGGATTTCACGAAGCTAGAAACATAAATTATACCCCGGGCTACATATGTAGCCCGCGTGTACTCTAGTGTTTATTGTATTTTAAATAACACATCCAAAAAGAATACATTAAAGCGACTTGCACGGGGGCATACTGGACAGGAACGTACCGGAATGGGACCAAAACGCCAGGAGCCGAAAACTTTGCAGTCTTCACATCAAACACTTTAAAAAGGCGTTGGTAATAAATAACTTAGGTCGACCAACAATAACTTATAAACCACACAGACCTTTGCTTCATTTCATTTGCAATAAAAAAATAAAGCAGACGTCAAAAGTGACATTTCTCCCATCGAATAAAAATAATTATAATTTCTCGTTTATTGTTTTTAGTGAGATTAGATATTAATTGTATTAAAATGTTTAAAAGTCGACTTATCATATATCACAGCGAGGCGGAGTCGAATTGCCGCTGCGGGTTTCTTGATGTCGCAGTCAGTCGCTCACGGCAGTCGCCGGTGTGAAATATCAGTGAGCGGTCGTGTTGATATGATGACCCGTTGGCTTGTGTTATCTGTGTTTTTGGCGGGCTTTGCGCTGGCGATTGAGCCTGGCCCGAGCTTCCCGCCAACGAGTGGAGCTATCTGGCCTCGACCACAGCACCAGATCTTCAGCCCAAATTACTATCTTTTCGATCCTAACTTATTTAAAATTGAGGTAAGTGACCTTTAGAACGCTGTTTCTTAGTTTTCTATGTGCAATTATTAAATAAGTAAGTAGTTAACTTATTTTCATAGGTTGCTTATGCGAAATTTAAGAAAAACGGGTATTATTTAACCTAATTCTTCCATGTCCTATTTTGCTATAACATTAGATATTACTAGATAGACCTAGGTATATAACAGATACTGACCTATTTGAATAATTAAAATTAACATTAATTGGTGTAGGAAATGAGAAATCAATCGTATACTTCCTTTAAGGCTAATGAAGTAGCTTTATTTTGGAGATAATATTGATTTTCTTGCGCTGACTGCTTTTTGAGCGGGAAATTTGACTGTAAAACTCGGTTCCTACAGTTATCAATATTTTTTATTATAAACTGTGACCATTTCAACTATAATAATATTTTTACCTACAGTATACAACGAGTATGCACATTGTTTGTGTGCGGGAGACTGGGTGGTATACATAATTCTGTTGCAGACTGTACATTATGATAAAAATTACTGTATATAAAAGTTGCCATTAAAGTTGTTGGATTTAATGTCTTATTTTCAATAAATATAAAAACAATAAACGGTAAGTATAGGTAGTTAAGTCCAGTTTATAATGTAGGTAATCTTCTTATCAAGTAAAACATTTTTAATGTAAATAACTCTTGTTAGATTGATTCTCCATACCTACATATTTAATTTGACATGCGTGTAACAATTTAAAATTAATCGTCAAGTGATTTCATTTGAACTCTGTCTGTTACTTGGATAAGGCATGTAGGTTATTTATAATATTTTTTAACAGTTATTACCTAGGGAATGCCATTCAGTCGATAATAATGAACCAATAATTAAAACATTGGGGTAGGCTCGTGTCCACACAACTTACGGTTCATGAAGATAAATGGAAATATGCTCATGTACTTTCTAAAACAAGAATATATTTTATGAAATACAGGGTGTATGGTTCATCGCCGGCCAAATTGATATGGCGTGTATAGTAGGTTGCCTATGCCTCAATGGACATTTTAGCCAGGAAGCTATTTGTTTTTTAAACTTTTTTTCTTTTTCACCTCGGAATTATAAAAAAAGAAGTAAAGACGAATAATTTTGAATTTTTAATGATGATCGTGTATGACCATCTTGGTCCTTATGTTCACGTTCCCCCATGTGGTAGGTACGGAACACATAGGTGCGTCTCGTCCTTCTGATAATTGTAAAAGAACGATTTTTTGCAGCTCTTTCGGAAGGTTATGTCAAAACATTTCATAAAGATCAACTCAACTATATCAAAAAATATGCTGGTAAAATTGCGCACGCCGCAAGTTGTACAGGGTGACTGGTCACACATTTTAGATACTTCAGTCAGAGCACTCTGTACTTGATTCTGGTCATAATTATGTAATAAAATAAAGTTCGTAATTTTCACTACAATTCCCTATACATAAAAATGTTTTACATTTATTTATCTATACATATAATAAAATGGTAGGAAAGTCAAAACTGTACATTGAATATTTTTTTAAAAGAATACTTGGGGTATGATCTACAATCGAAACAGAAACAAAAAATATAGTTTTTAGAATTTTTGTCTGTTTGTCTTTCCGGGATAAACTCAAAAAGTACTGCATGGATTTACTTCAAATTTGGCATGAAGATAGTTAAGAAGTCGGGTCAACATATAGGCTACATATTATCACGCTAGCAGTGTTATAATCGTAGGTGCGTTTGGTGCTGCATAGCGTTCACGCAGACGACGTCGCGGGCAGCAGCTAGTTTTACTTATGCCTAAATCAATCGCGTCACGTGACCTGGCACCATGCGTTGCGTAATCAATTCTTTAACTTTCGGTTAAGTTTCCTCAGTGAAAAATCAATATTTATTTTCTAAATATATATAACTGTAAATATATAACTCGAATTTCAAAAGAAATTCCCAGTCACCCTGTATAATAATTACACAGTTGGTATTTTTATTGGCGACCGACAAGTGACACCACATTAGATTTCAATTTCACCTGATGGCATGTAGGTATGAGTATGATTAACTTAACCACAATCACATCGCTCATTTATTTATCGCGCAGTAGTTGCAAGTATTACGCGATGAAAACCCAATATGAAATCACTCGTGCGACATTTTTTTTAATTACATTTTATTCTTCACGCTTGTATCTCTTTTGGGGTAGGCAGAACACCAACGGCTATAAAACCATCTGATGTCAAGTTTGAAAGGTATTATAATGATAGAGAGAGACTATCACAGTGAAAGGGAGTCAGCCTATCGCCCACAAAAACCCCAATAAAACCTCTGTCCCTTAACTGAGTATGCCCGGGAAGAGAAGCAGCTGGTACATTCTATGTTTAATATAAACCTGTCTCGACTAATGGTAAGTGATAAAAACAAAATAAAAATTTTGAAAAACCCACGACGCGACGGTTAAAAAGTAATTGAAAAAGAATAAAATAATTTAAAATCCCCCGACTGAAATGATTTATGTGACGAGAGATAACGTGAAAAGCTTTTTTAAAAGTTCACTTGATCTCACACAGAGTCGGTCATATTATGAACAACATACTATTCGTTTTCATAGCACTTCCCTACGCTTACCTATTCGGTTCTCGATGATGTAGATGTCGCAATAACATAGGTATTCAACTCCCTATGAACTTTATAAGAAGAGCAAGAAAATCCGTCTGGGGCTGCCATTGAATGAATTCGTTTTGTAGTTTTATATTGAAATTTAAAATATTGATGGCAGACCTCGAATATTTACTGCAGCGCCCCCTGGTGAGTTGTTACCGTAACATCTATCTCAGAACATGCACCAATCAAATCCAAAGCGATTATTGAAAACCGCATTAAAATCGGACCAGTGGTTCTGGAGATAAATGGTGACATTGGTTTGCACAAACACCCTCTCACCCCAAACGCATATACCGTCTCCGTTCCGTCGTGGGTAAAAATGAGGTCGACGATGTAACATATACTAAAAGTTACCCGACCAGGCGGAGGCTCTGTCAACTGAGCTACCGGGCTCTGGCCATACGCCATCGAAATTGTTAAGTATATTCTTGTTTTTACGTTGTATTGCTAACGCAGCTCCATCTTATCGTAGCTTTGTAGCTAAACCATTTTATTTAGTATATTTTTTGTTGGATCTGAAAATTTGAGAGAAAAGCAGTGTTTTTACATTTTTATGAACGATTATAAACCCAGTAATATGTACATGTTACCAACCGCTGTGTTAAGCTAGAAACATGATATATGAAACTTTGATATATAAAAAATGTCACAAACATAACAATAACAATTTCAAACGGATATTTCTACGAAATACCATCATGGATTCTAGTAAAAGTTACATGAAAACATAAAGCGTATTTCTCTTAACCATTTGGCAAAGAAAAAAATTGTGATTTCCGCTTGCTCACATTGGCGAAGTTTGCTAGCAATATTTGGGAGGGAATATGGTGCGTTTGAATACCTACCTACACACCGCTACTAACGCAATACCTACTACAAGAGGGCTTTAAATGCAAAATCTAAAAATATTAGGGCTAGGGACGATGCGATTACACGAAGCACGGTATCGTAATTTTTTTTGCCCTAAATTAAAACTTAAGTAGCACTTTAAGATGAACTATCTGTCAAAATTTAATAGTATTACTAGAATAATTATTATATTAAGATGTAATGATGTATGTACCTAACTCATATTAGCGCAAGTATAAACCTAAGTGGATTTTTGTCGCTAATTAATTAAGCATTCTATAAATTGTAAAACTGATAAATAAATTAAAAAAATTAAAAAAAAAAAATCTATATTTTTTGACACCTGTATATTTTTTTGCGAATGATGGCAGGTTTAATTACTTAATGCGTAAAACAGACAGCCCAAATTGCTTCACATGCCAACGTGAAGAGGATCTACTGCATTTAATACTGAATTGCCAAAATAACGCAGAAATGCGTATTCCTTTTTTGCATGATACTCAATGTTCTAGACAAGATTTACTGTTTAAGTTCCACAACATACTTAGTTCTAACTTCAGTCAAGAGCACAGTGACAGACTACTTTCATTTGTTATACACTCCATAGCTATAAGGTAGGACTCCATCAATGTTGTTAACTTTTAATTTCTAAATGTATACTAATATTATAAAGAGGAAACCTTTGTATTTTTGTATTGAATAGGCTCAAAAACTACTGGACCGATTTCAAAATTTCTTTTACCATTACTTAGAGGGGTTCTTCCGAATCCGTATAGGCTACTTTTTATCCCGAAAATCCCGCGGAAATCGAAATTGCGCGGATAAAACCGCGCGCAACAGCGGTTGCGCGCGGTTTATATAGTTACTGTTTTATTTTGTTGTATTATTAGGTATTATTTAAGCCGACTTAATCATAAGATTGTAAGGCTTACAAATACAAAAATTCTTTGGGTTGGATCCCAATATCACCTGAAGGCATGTAAGTTATGAATTGAAGTCCAAACAAGTGGGTTAATTATCTTTTGCGCTGTAGGCGTAAAAATTTAAATTACTCGCTCGAGATACTGAAAACTTGCATGGAATTAGTTTAATATTCATTTTAAAGGCAGTTTTAAGGAATGTTTAAAAAATTCTCGGTTAAATAAAAATATACTTGCCTTAGGTTCCTACCCGATAGTAAAGTTTTTTATTACCGATTAACTCTTAAATATTTTCAGCACTCTGGTATGCGTATTTAAAATGTAAAGACTAAGCTCTAACAATTGCAACCTTATCGTACTTAGTATTATAAATTGTGAAAGTTTAGACGGATGGATGGATGTTACTCAATCATGGCGGAAACAACGGATTTTTATGAAATTTGGCTTCCATGCTGGACTGGGATTGAAAGAAAAACGTAGAATGTGCCAGCTGTTTGTCTTCCCGGGCATACTGTAAAAGTCAGTTAAGGGACAGAGGTTTCAAAGGCGTTTTTGTGGGCGATAGGCTGACTCCCTGTCATTACAATAGTCTGTCTCAATCTTTGTAATACCTCAAAATTTTGTCTAACGTGACATCAGATGGTCTTCTAACCTCTAGTGTTCTGCAGGGATACAATATAAGGGATACAGGCGTGTCGTTATGTTTGTATGTATGTATTGGCATAATGATAGTGTGTAGTCTGGAATAGCACATACCTACTTTTTATTCAGACATTCCCGCGGGATTCGAAATTACGGGTGAGAAACCGCGCGAAAGAGCTAGTTAAAATCTAATGATTCTGTTTATTAAAAAATAGGGTGCAACGCCAAATAATATTTAATGGCACAGTAAATATTTATTTATTTATACAGAACCAACAGCACTTTCACATTTTAAAATACTCTAAAGGGCAAGCCTCGTACGTAGTGAAGGTGTACATGTTATTTCATTTATTGCTGAATTAAATTGACCCATTAAACCTGTGACGAAAATTCAAAACAAAGTTAGAAAGAATCATAAAAAATATATCGTTCCTTAATAAGATATTGCGTTACTAAAATTTTATAACGCAAAGATTTGAAAAAATAAATAACATCACCCCTCTGCTAAGCCTAGTGTGTTTTTATACGGTTCGATTCGAATCATTTGGCGCGCCTTTAAGTTAAATATTTCCCGCAAAGATAATAACGAAAAATAAAGTACCTACTTTACCACTTTTTTTCTTAAGTTACTTATTAACTCCGCGTTTGATCTCAGTCTCACCTTTTGTTCATAAGTGCGAAAATGACAGCAAATATAAATACCGCATGCAATTTAAAACAAAACAATTTAAACGAAATAACTACTTCGGTTCTCAGAATTTTAAATAAATTTAATTAAATTAGCAAACTTAACTACAAATGTTCAACAATTGACTTATAAAATGTTGAACTAGGGTCAAATCGGATGTCGGAAGTAACAGAATTAACTATGTAGGTAATTGTTTTACAATGGTAATTTAGAAGAGCACACTGTCTTTTAGTCTGCCTTAAGGGCGGACATAAAGGAATAAAAGTGGGATTTTGCGAAAATAAAAATAATATTCCTATTTAAAAATCTAATAAAAGCGTTCTGTTATGGTGCCTACTACCACTCCTTGTAATCGTCTTCTGTAGGCTTAGGGTTTACAGGGATATTGTAACCACTGATAAGAAAAGGAAATCGTTCACTATCCTTCATACACATACTGCACATCTTCATATCTGTCTAGCTCACACGTCGTGAAATAATTTTGTGTTATTTACATGAGAATCTAGAATTACGGTCAAACAAAACGCTTCGATAGTTCCTTTTTGGTACGGATTGCCAATGTGCGGAATGATCTGCCTGCGTCTGTTTTTCCTGACCACTACAGTCCTGTAATTTTAAGCCTGCAAACTGGATGACAGCGAGAGCGACGGCGGCGCGGGCAGCATTTTCCCCGACACGATAGAAAGTATTGAGTTTGTATGAAACCGCGACAAATCGCTCGAGCGCCCGCTGCCGTCGAGAACGGCCCAGAATCCCTACTAACTGGGTTAAATAATTTCTAACGTTCATAACTCACACTCAAAACATTTATTCAAAAAATTACAACAACACAACAAGGTAGAATAGATAAAAAAAAATATAAACAAAAAAAAAGGAAAAATAATGAAAAATAAAAACAGAACAGATAATAAACATGAAGAAACAAGCACAACAATTAAACAAACAATTACTTTACCACATACAGTAAGCATAATAATCAAGAAACAGAAAAATAAAAAGACAAGCAAAATTACAAAAACCAGTACTGAGTTAAAAGCACAAAACAACTAATAAAAACAAAAAGATAACACATAAAAATAAAACATTGCTTTGAATTTTGACTCAAATATACAGTACGCACTTGTTTATGGCACTAGCGCAATCGCGAACGTCTGATCCAATGATGCAAAACCCTTATAATGTCTTAAAAGTTTTCGCATTCGCGATTCATAGTATTTAATAAACACTTTTACTTCCATGCTGGACTGGGAGCGAAAGAAAAACATAGAATGAGCCAGCTGCTTGTCTTGCCGGGCATACTGTAAAAGTCAGTTAAGGGACAAAGGTTTAATTGACGTTTTTGCGGGTGATAGGCTGACCCCTTGTTCACTGCATTAGTCTCACTCCATCATTACAAACAGTGACATCAGATGGTTTTATAGCCTTTGGTGTTCTGCCTACCCCATTAGGGATACAGTCGCGAAGTTATGAATGAATAAAACTTTTAAACCAGATTTATCGGTTAAAAAGTGTTTAATTTGAAGACCCCGTGGTATAAAGTCATCGAAACGTCAAGTTAAAATTTAAAATGTATACGTTTTACTTTTTTTAGTTTTATTTGATGTAAAACCTTCGTGTAATCATTGATACTTTGTAGGAACGGTTGTTGTTCCGTTGTGTCATCAATGTCATCATCGTCGTAGTTACTATGAAGCGATACTAGATGTCGCTACATCTTTAATGTTTTACATTTCGGATTGCTATTTTAGAAATGCATAGATTTATTCACAAATGTGTCTAAAGTCATTTTTCAGATATTTTCGGGCCATTTTAGAAATTTTAGGAATATTTTATAGGAACTGCATAAAATAACGGATTTCAGAATTTTGCGTTAACATATGCTGACAATTTTTATGTTCCAATGAAGGTTTAATTTTCAGCTGCTTATGTTGTTCGATAGACTTAGCCTTGCTGCATCGTTAAATGACATCAAAATAGGATATGGACGAATTACACATATTGGCAATTCCCTTAAGTTCGGAATTATTCCAATCTATTTGCCACTATCTATTGAGTTTAATACTACGTTTATCCTCAATCTCACCTGAAGATAGGGGAAGATGAGGTCAAAGAGGATATTCTGTTTACACACATCAAGGAAGGAATTGGCACTAATAAAACGCAATTATAAGGTAATTTGGCGACAGAGTTCAGACGAATCCTGGAGTACTTATACCAAGCGGGGTGCAAATAATTTATTGAATACTTCCGAGAAAGGAATCATAACTGCGGTAGCACCATCAGTTGTATTAGTTTTAAATTTCTTGTTTAATGAATTTGAATTAATATATTTTGAACTATACAGGGTGGCTGGTGACAAATTTTACATATTGGAGGAAAACACTCTGTACTCAATTCTGATCATAATTATGTAATAAAAGTAGGTACTTAATTTTTCGCCAGAATTCCCTATAAATAAAATAAAGAGTTCAATGCTTCATGGCTCGACGACCGTTTTTGAAGGGTAGTCCACACAGCGGAATACACAGGTGGTATACATCCAGAACTGAGCCAATTTAGAAAATATCGTTGCTGAAACTGCTAGGTCGGGACTAGAACCCAGGAACTCTCCTCGCACCAAATATTCTGTGTTGATAGCGACGTGCGTGCGTCCGTGGTAAGTAGTTACCAGTGTAACCATGCTTTGTGTAACGAATTCTTGAACTGTCGGTTAAGTTTACTCAGTAAATAATTAATATTTATTTATTTTATTTTTTTCTTCGTCTATGATTTCAAACTATCACGTCGTCGAGTTTCGAAAGTGACCCACCAGTCACCCTGTATAAGTATCCTTTTTTTACTATATGTCGAATTAATATATTTTAATTTTAAATAAGCGTAAGGTAATGAACTCAATTGTACATACCTACGTACAAACATGACTTTGATTTTGTCCAACTTGTGCTTCTTTATATTTTATTATTTACCATTTCGGCTCGGCGTAAAACGCGTGGCTCTATAAATCTAATGAATGAATATTTTCTTTCAGCTTGTTGGTCAAAAATGTTCTATTTTGACAAAGGCAGTGGAGCGCTACAGCTATATTCTGAAGATAATGACTAACCTGCCTCTCAAATATAAAAGATACAAACAAGACTACCATGACTCTCCTCACTCTTACATCAAGTTGCTCAATGTCAATTTGACAGCTCCATGTGAAGCATTCCCTCATTTCGACATGAATGAAGAGTGTAAGTTTTTTAAAAGAACATCGTTATTTTTTGTTTTTAATGGAACCTGAAAACTGTTTCAGAATAGGTAACAGAATCAATGGGGTAGAAAACTGCCTACTTTTTCCACTAGAGGCGCTAATTACGCTTGACTCATAACAACTGTCAAATACCATAGTAAAAGTTAATTTTATACTGTTTTTTTTTTATCAGAAAATAGAAATGCATCATTGCGTAGTCTTAAGTTTTATAGAAAATGGATACCACAGTTTTTCTGAGGATATACACATGTGGAAGTTGTGGATGTACCTGAATTGAACTTTTATGGAAATGCACATATTATGGTCCATATTTTCCACATTTTCATACAGAAAAAACACATTATCATATAGATTTTACTTTGTAATGGGTCGAGCGTATGAAGCGATATCTATTTAGAGCTTTTCGTTTTCGTCTCCATTGCAATGGTCTTTATACCGTTTTATGTTATAACTTAATAATGTTAAAAGATTCTTAAATTATGACACACTCCCACGCGTATTGTACGCGATCCAAACGTCGCATGAAGCGGTAGTTAGTTTAAAATAAATATATACTTCTATACTTAATATAAAGCTGAAGAGTTTGTTTTTTTGTTTGTTTGTTTGTTTGTTTGTTTGAACGCGCTTATCTCAGAAACTTCAAGTGAGATTTGAAAAATTCTTTTTGCATTTGATAGCCCAACTCTTGAGAAAGGTTATAGGCCCAAAATTCCCACGGGATCAAAAGTTACGCGGGTAAAACCGCGCGCGGTGGCTAGTATTATAAAAAGCTCTAATAGTATAATATGCTTGTTTTGTGCTGTTTAGTCGAAAGTTTGAAGTGCTCAATATTTTTATATCGATATTTTATGTTCCGCATTCGGTTTTTTTTTTTAGTTTTTTGTAATTTAATTTTTTTATATCTCCCCACCAATTGCATTTCTTTACAAGAAACTCAGTCATAAAACCTGTGAAAATATAATTGCTTTTGAATCTTCATTTCTGATTCCCACAATTTTTCGACGGAAATTCAATTTTAAAATGTTAATACGAATAGACCTGAAATTTACATTATTAACAATTCAATTCGTGATGTAGAAAAATATTTTATTTATTTATTAAGTGTACAAACAGTTTGCAATCAGTTTAAAGCTAACTTATTCTAATGACAATTTGTCTCAATCTAGAATGCGAACACATAACATGCATAAAATTTCTCAAATATCTCAAATAGCTTTTAGGTTTTAAATAAATCAATATTTTTACAACAATTATCAGAAAATATCGAAAGTCAGTGCATATATTCTATACACATAGCAATATTTCTACGAAAGGTTTTATAATTAAAGCTGTATAGTTAAATTATTATTTAGTAATTTATTACAATTAACTTTTAACAGTTCCTTAGTAATAACCCTTAATGAAAACGATTTTTGATATACCGTTATTCTACCATTTTACGTAGTGAAGCGGAGTAACCTAGTTATTGTTTAGTCGCATATACAACATGCTTATACCAGGGGCGGTAGGGTATAAATAGATTATATGTTAATATGTTGGTGTTTTCGTGTCCTCAGATCAGCTGTGGGTGTCCCAGGAGTCCAACTTGCTGACCAGTTCCGTGTGGGGCGCGCTTCGGGGACTGGAGTCATTCTCGCAACTCTTCTACTTCTCCGCAAATTACAATGTAGCTATCATTTAATTGTTTTTTTTTTTTAATAAGGAAAGAAGGACGTATTTCGTAGGCCATAGGGTTAACAGGTTGAAATTGGTGTCAAAATATAGCTTATATTTAGCAAAAACTAAACGGCTAAAACAGAAATAAATAACTGAATAGTTGAAAAGATGTGACCTTATTGCGAGTTGTGTGAGCGGAATATTTAACTTTGGCAATACTCTTTACATTCGGTCAATTCCCGAACGAAAAAAACGAGCGAAATGTGTATAAACGAGTTTGTCGCCTACTCACTCGTACCCGCTGCCGCCGCCATTACTTTTCGTCACTCGTTTGTTTGGATTTGTTTCATGCGCTTGAGTTCTCTAAGTTTTGTATGTTTTCTGGTGGTTTTATATTTTTTTACGACTTACGCTACGAGTATAACATACGGATTAATGACGCTTACGGCAGTCGTGTGTATTGAAAAAAAGGTCACTTAAGTATATCTTATTTGTTAAGGAACAACTATTTAACTTCCATAATAATCATATGTAAATATAACAATTAACAAAATGTAGTTGTTACCGAACCATTTAACTACATACTAAACACGTAACAGTTCTTATCTTAGCTTACGGATGTGCTTTAAAATTTCTCTGCTGAATGTTATAACAAAAAAAATCCAAAAACACAATTTCATGTTGTCTTTATTTATAGGAAAACTTTATTTATAGGAAAACAAATTGAGTCTCCTCACATAAAAATAACTTTTTTTTATAAACAAAAAAAAACACTCCTATATATAAATCATCAATATATAAAGTGTCAATAGTTGACACCTAGGTCTCCAATAGTTGACAGTCTAGCAAGTAATAATTGGAATGACTTTATAATTAAAGATTTTATTCAAGAATAAATAACAATATATTCTACTGCAATGCTGGAGCACCCACATTTACCTCATAATTAAAGATTTACATTAATTACTACATAATATCATAATATCAACATCAGTAGGGTAAGAAACAAAACTGTGATAGTTTGGATGGATGTACGAATGTTGGTTCCTCAATCACTGAAGAACGCCCCTACGGATTTGAATGAAATTTGGCATAGTGATAGGGTACAGTCTGAAATAGCACATAGGCTTTTTTAACCCAGTATTCCCGCGGGTAAAACCGCACGAAACAGCTAGTACACAAATATTTGTAGACATTATTTTTACCAGGAAATCACACAGGGGTCACATCTGAATTTGGTCACAACAATTTATTTTAATCAGAAGTATCTTTTTTAGCTACTTTTCTTATAAGATGTTCATCTTTTCATGATTTTGGGGGGGGGGGTCATGTCCCCTGTGACCCCCCCCCCGGGACCGCACCTGCCTCCTCGTCACCCAGAGGGGAGACTCATAGCCCTGCAGTCGGCTCATAACATGAAGTTGTGATGATGATGACTCCTGAATCTCTAATGTTTGACATGCTGTTAACTGTTGGATAGAATTGTTTTAGAAGGCGTTTTTTTCAAAAAAAGTTAACATTGAACCCTAAATATAATAATTAGTACCATACGATAAAAAAGAACATATGAAAAGTCTTGAAGTATCAATAGTTTACACCATATTTAAATATATTGGTACCCAATAGATAACACCCTAATAACTCGTAAACCATACATGAAATATCTCTAGTAATTATTTCTAATAATTATTCAACAATTAAAAATGTAAAAAAATCACCTTAAACGAATTAGCGTCCTTAAGCACAACCGTAAGAAATGGCGTAATATACTGTCACTTTGACCGGATTGAGGTTGTATGTCTATTTTTATCGAATACCTATTGGTAAAAATAAGGGTAGTAGCAAATTGAAGTTATAGATGATATTTAGTGTTAAAAAACAACATATTAGTTTTTCATATTATCAAGGTATACTTTATTTTCATATTTCTAATAGAAGGTGTCAAGCATTGGTGCTGTGTCAACCTTTGGTACCTTTACCTTAATGCTTTTTGAAATTATACCTAGATACCTACTATTCATTTTTCAACAATTTTTCATTCATATTTTTTTTATTTATAATTTAATATAGCCGTGTAGGTAATATGTGTGTTTTAACTATGAATGATTTTGCCTATAATTGATACAATAATATTCAATGTAATATCCAATATTATAACAGTTACTATTTTGTAAACATATTGTTGGCGTATCTTGCTTGAATAAATAAAAACCAAAGGCCACTAAGAATTAAGATTCACAAATAAAAGTCATTCTATCACTGTACTTCACATTCGTTACAATCTCAATTAAAATAAAATAAAAAATATCTATTTACCTTTCTAATGTAATACTTTCTCAAAACATACTCTGTCTCGTGTATTCGCTGTTTTTGTTACAGTAACGTAAGAAACCTCGTTATTTAATAAAACATTAAGTTGAATGCAAGTTATACAAAGTAATTAATAATAAATATGCTATCTCTAAGTGAACTGATCTACTCACAATAGTCTGTAGATTGTTGTAACAATGGTCTTGTTTAATACTTTGTTGCAGTCTACAAGGATCTCATATGAAAGTAGGTATTATGCACGAAATTCTGCCATAGCCGACTAATATACATTTCGAAAATTTGTTCAGAAATATGAAGAGCAATTGCCTCAGAATTTTCAGTGCGCTGAAATGGCTCCTGACAAATTCTAACTACTACAGTATACAAGTATACAGCTCCCGAGACCGACTGCTTATCGTACCTTCTGAAGCATGAAACTCACCGTGAGAAATGAATGGCCGGTAGTCATCCATCCTTTTACCAACCGCGCCGAGAGCCTTCATTTACTTGAAACTTCTTGAAACGTTGATTTCAGTATGAAATAAATCCCTCCCGTAAAAATTTGTTTTTTCGGAATAAAAAGAAGTCTATTCTATATATCTATATGCGAAATTTCAGCCAGATCCGTTCAGCCATTTTGGCTGTAGGAACAAACATACATTGACGACCACTTTGGTGATGGGGTAAACCTGTCTGCCCCAGACACCAGTGGTTGCGGGTTCGATACCCGCACGGAACAAGAAAAAAAAATCCGTGTCTGGGTGTTTATCTATTTATGTATTTATATTCTAGGTTCCCCCCTAGTTCACTACATGGTATCCCATAACACAAGCTATGCTTACTTTGGGGCCATGTAGTTGGTGTGATTGTCGGGGGATTTTATTTTTATTCCATATATCTATATGCGAAATTTCAGCCAGATCCGTTCAGCCATTTTGGCTGTAGGAACAAACATACATTGACGACCACTTTGGTGATGGGGTAAACCTGTCTGCCCCAGACACCAGTGGTTGCGGGTTCGATTCCCGCACGGAACAAGAAAAAAATATCCGTGTCTGGGTGTTAATCTATTTATGTATTTATATTCTAGGTTCTCCCTAGTTCGCTACATGGTATCCCATAACACAAGCTATGCTTACTTTGGGGCCTTGTAGTTGGTGTGATTGTCTGGGGATTTTATTTTATTTATTGAAACTATTGCATTTACCTACGGTATTACTAGGAAGGACAATTTTACTATACCTGTCTGTGTAGGCTCGGCTTAGAGAATAGCCCTACCGCCTTTGGATAAGTATGTATATGTTTGTAGATGAGTGGACCAAATTTATGTCCGTTTGCTTAAAATGTTGCGAGAATGTAATTTTTTGGCATGTACTTATTAAAAGTGTTTAATTTATATTTTACGAACTTTAATTTTTGAAATTCCGTTGTAGGTACAGTTCTTTATTACTTTTCATATCATTCTTTTTTCTTTTGTTTTTGTTTCATAATTATTATTCTTTTCACGTATGTTAATATTGTATTTCATTTCTTTTTTTTTTATAATGACAAATTGTGACATTCTTTAACTTATGTAATTGGTATTATATCGTTTTAGTTAAAGTAAATAAATAAATAAAAAATAAATAAATGTCGTAAAAGACGACTAATCTAAGTAGTATCCCGTCAGGGTCCGAATGGCTGGGAACCACTCTATACGTAGGTCACACTAAAAGTTTTGCCTAACTTAAAAAAAAAGAGTTGCATTTGGGAAACAGAAAAGTTTGGGGAACATACAGAAATCACAGGGTGCTAGGTCGGGGCTATGTGCAGGATGAGTGACGAGTTGTACTTCTTCTAATCATGTAATCCCAAAGTGTACCGTTTTTAAAATATTTGGGGTTATTTTAATTATTTCACTCCTTCAAACATCGATTGTAAAAAACTCATTGTCCGAATTAATGTTCTTTTCAGGTTTAGATAGGTTTTTAGTAAATCAATAATAAACCATTATAAAATCGTGTCAGTGTGATTCCAAACGTTTTATATTTTTTTTTTTTTTTTATGGAGCATCGTTTATAGAAAATAGCTTTTTTCTCATATTTTTTTCGAAAACGGAAATCTTTTCAAAACGTACTTCGATTTTGATGAAATTTATATGGGACTACCTCTCCTATTAAATGAAGCTAATCATCAAAATCGACTCATAACTGACCAAATAATCACGTGACAAACACACAAAAAACATACACACGAATCTGAAAACCTCTTTTTCGAATTACAATTTGAAAATTTACTTTAAATCTTGTATGCTCAATGTATATCAAGTATACTTAATACCAAAAAAATAGTAAAAAATATCTATGTATACATATAACACAGTTAACTTTTATCGTGAATAAGTACTTCGCGTTGGAGTACTTTTTCACGGTCATCTTATCACAACTCTTGACCTGTTTACTGGAAAGCTATTGTGTTAATATTAAATCGTACAACTCTGAATTTTACAATCGTGTTTTTTCTAGAAATGTTCTTTGATTTGTGAAAAACCAATGTTATGGCTATGGCAGCTAAAACCTTAAGTTATACAGGGTGTTTGGTCCATCGCCGGCCAAATTGATATGGCTTGTAGAGTAGGTTATCTGCTCTTCCTAACTGGCCATTAAAACTTCCAAAGCCATGTGGTTTTTTTTCAATTGGAGATTTAAACTAATGTTGTTTATCACCCCGAAATCATCATAAAAAAAATATAATCAACGAATGCAGAGCATTAAAAAACCGACTTCACGTCGGCTGAGTTATAATGTCATCAACGTAAACATTCTCCGAAATCATATATATATTTTCAATGAAGAACTCAACCGATTTCGATGAAATTTATATGGGACCAACAATGAAGTATCTTTTATCATATGAAACAAGAATTTTCAAAATCTATTCATAATTGTCCGAAATATCGTGTAACAAAGACACAAAAAAAACATACAGACGAATTGAAAGAGTTGAAAAATTAAAAAAAGTATCAAGTGTAGACAGCTAATTTTAATTTTATTTAAATAAATACTGTTTTAGGCTTCTTTCAACTCCTAAATCAATACCATTAGTTCACTAGTTTTTGTTTTATTTGCTTACAAAGTTTCGAAATCCAAAAAAATTTCAGTCCCTTGCTTTACATGCGTATAAAAAAATTAAAGACGGTGACCAGGATCTTGCAATTTCTCAAAAACTTCTTTGGTCTTTCCTCTTTCTAATGATATGCCACATGTCCCGCTTGCTTCCCGTGAACAAGCGCCTCACGCGCCTCAACAGGAGCTTCTTCCGGCAGGCGCGCGAGGTTGGCCGGCCGACTCAACTGGCGTTACCGCGGACAATGGTTGACATTCAATGTGTTTTTGGACTCGATGATGGTGATATAATAAATAGATTTTTATACCTTGTAGAGAAGTTTTAGTTTACAAATCATTTTATTAATTGGTTTTAATTTCATTTATTTTCTGGCAAATTGCTTTTTATTGTTATTGTTTAAATTCATACAATTTCTTTATAATATTTTTTTTACTTGGTTTAAAAATGTCAAGATTTCGTTAATTATGTCTTTATGTACAAAATATCATTATTACTCATATATGTAAATATGTCATTGATTAAATTATATTTTTGTAGGGTTCATTTTTTTTTTATATATTTAAAATGGTATATAAACATAGACCATGGTTTAAACATTATTAAAAGTTTTCTTCTAATTTATAATTTTTACTAGACATATTTAAGTTTTTTTCTATAGTCATATTTTCTAAAAAACTTTTACTTCTTGCGTTTTACTACTCTTATTTTGTAAATGTTATATGTAATAATAATAATAATAAATATTTCTGACACCCACACAACATTATCTAGCCCAAATTAAGGTTCTTAAAGAACTTGTGTTATGGATAGGTACTAGGTAACTGATATACTTAAGAAATATATAAACATACATATTGAATAAATACATATTTTTGATTAGAATAAACTATAATAAACATATAAACATCCATGACATGACGACTAATATCTGTGTTCATCACAATATAAATATCTGTCGCCGCCGGGATTCGAACCCAGGACCTCTGGCATAGAAGGCAATAATAATAATAATAAAATCCCCAGACAATCACACCAGCTACATGGCCTCAAAGAAAGCGAAGCTTGTGTTATGAGATACCATGTAGCGAACTAGGGGGGAACCTAGAACCTAGACGTGTTATTGTGTCGTCTCCTGTTTTATTTTTCTAGCGAGTGCAAATCTTCTTTTTATGAAACGATCTATATATCAATATTTACGTCGTAATTTCTCCTTCAAAACGACATATCGTGAGTGGCTAAAAGTTAAGTGCAACATAGTTAAAAGTGCGAAGTTAAAAACAGATTTTTGGACCTTTTAATAAAACGGCTCGATCGTGCGTGTGACTCAAAGTGCGCGGCTGGCCTGTAGGTATGTACCGTTATACGCAACGGTCGGTCATTCTGCTCTCCAAAATAGTTATCACATATTGGTCGCTAATTTTGCACTGAGTACCAGAAGTCGCCGTAGCGCTGTGTTAAAGACCACTATCAGTTTTTTTTTCTTTTTCTCTTTTTTTTTCTCAAATACATATTCAACATTTTTTTTCATTTTTATTGACTTTTGCAAGAAAAAAAAAATGTCTAAAAACGGAATTTGTTCAGGGTGCCGTCAACCTATAAAAGACATGTGTTATTTAAGTTGTTGTGTATGTCGACAAAACTTCGACTTAGCTTGTGCGAATGTTTTCAAAGAACGCTACGTTAAAACCTTTACCAAGGAACATAAAAATACATGGAAATGTGCATTGTGTGTTACTAAAACACCTAAAACCGATGACACTCCTGTGCGGTCTCCATTACATGGAGTAAATATGCGTCGAACCAGACTAACTGCGGCTAGCCCATCTGATTATATGGATACTTTATCACAAATTACCGCGACAAACAATACTTCACCCAACGAATCGAGTACGAGTGCCCTCGTTGTTGAAATGCGCTTATTTCGCGAGGAATTGGCGTCAACGAGAGAACTTATAGCCGCTTTGAACGACACTATGAGTAGGCTAGGCGCGCGAATGGATTCATGTGAAGAGCGTGTTTGTAAAATGGACGAGCGCTTAGCTCTTATGGAACGTCAGTCTGTCAGCAAGCCCACTAATGCCGATGCTTCCCTGCTAGCTACTGTAGAACAACATAAAGTAGAGCTAAACGAACGTGATCAAGAGCTGCTTCAGAACGATGTCGAGATCTCCTGTGTTGCTGAACAGAAGGGAGAAAGCCTGCAACACACTATAATAACACTTGCTAGCAAACTCGGCGTCGGTCTCGGAGAGCAGGAGATGAATGAATGAATGAATGAATGAGAAATTTATTGACACACACACAACAAAAAAATAGAAAAATTACAAATTAAAATTATGGAAAGCAAAAGAAAAGAATAAGAGATAGTGAGCGCAACGCGAGTGGGACGACCCCCGGAGGAGGAGAACGGCGTGGGTGCGTCGTGGCGCCACCACCGAGGGCGTCGGCCTGCCCGGCGCCCCGCGCCGCTTCTACGTGAATGAGCGCCTCACGCGCCTCAACAGAAGCATCTTCCGGCAGGCGCGCGAGGCGGCCGGCCGCCTCAACTGGCGCTACGTGTGGTCGCGCGACGGCCGCGTGTACACGCGACAGCACCCGGGCCTGGACGCGCCGCGGCATCGACTGCGCACGATGGCTGGCATTCAACGTGTTTTTGGACTTGATGTGGTTGGTGATAATAAATAGATTGTCATACCTTGTACAGAACCTTAAATTAACGATTTATTTACAAATAATTTTAGCAATTGTTTTTAATTTCACTAATTTCCTTGCAAGTTACTTTTTATTGTTATTATTATTCATACAATTTCTTAATTATATATATTTTTTCTTGGTCGTTTTTCAATGTAAAAAATGTCAAGATAATAATATTTATGTATTTATGCACAAAATACCATTTTTCTTATTACTCATATATGTGAATACATCATTGAACAAATTATGTTGTAGTAGTGTCCATTTTATAACTTTTTTAAATCTTAAATGGAATATAAAAATAGAACATTCCTTAAACATTATTAAAAGTTTTCTTCTATTTTATAATTTTTACAAGATATATTTTAATTATTTTTCTAACACCATATTCTCTAAAAAACTTTTACTTCCTACTTTTTGCTACTCATATTATGTAAATATAAGTTGTAATGATATTTTTAATTTTAT
This sequence comes from Stenoptilia bipunctidactyla, assembly GCA_944452665.1. Classification (NCBI taxonomy): domain Eukaryota; kingdom Metazoa; phylum Arthropoda; class Insecta; order Lepidoptera; family Pterophoridae; genus Stenoptilia; species Stenoptilia bipunctidactyla. The sequence goes on from OX101742.1 coordinate 8,168,668, forward strand.
TTGTCTGACTATTTCTTTTATCTTTTTCCATTTAATTCCTGTATTATTCTGTCAAAATTGTGTTTCAGTTAAATTATATGTATTTAACACAAAAATTTATTATGGGGCTATATTTCTGAGTGCCTTTATAGTTAAATGTTTTAATATTTTTCTACAGTTTTTTTACAATTATGTGTGCTGTATCAGTTCAATACATTTTGCAATTACTTAAAATTCTTTTATAATTTATTTACATATTTACTGTACATTTATTTTATTGACTATATTATCTAATTTTATACGAAACCAAATATATATTTTTTATGCGTTTTTGATTTTGATGTGGTGCTTACACTTTTTTATTGCTTGTGTCATTAGATATTTAGAAAAATGTGATACTTATCTATGGCTCCGAAAACAAAATATCTGAAGTTGGGACTGTATAATGCGGGTTCCCTTAATACTGGACATGACAATTTCCTCGTATCTATGGATCTGTATAAGGCTGATAAAGTGGCAATAAATGAGACGTGGCTACGTGCCGGACAGGAGTCGTGTGCGCCAGCGCCGCCGGGCTACCGACTGCGTTGTGCGCCGCGCCCGGCCGATATGCGGGGTGGCAGGGGTGGGGGTGTTGCCTTCTATATTAAAAAAGATGTGCGCGTACGCTACTTAAATAACCCTAACAACTCCATTGAACAAATGTGGCTAACTACTAAAGCAAATGGGTACAATATTGCAATCGGTACAGCTTACAGACCGCAATGGATGAACGTTGTCATGTTTATTGACGCACTGACTGACTCTGTATCTAAATTATCCCGCTATAATCACCTACTTCTGATGGGGGATTTTAATATCAATATGAACCTAAAAAATGACACTAAAACGACTAAGTTTAACAAGTTTTTACATTATATAGATTTGCAACAGTACGTCACAAAACCTACTCATTTCACCCCTGAATCAAAAACATTGATAGACCTAGTATGCACTAACTGTCCAGTTCGGGAAGTTACAGTAAATAATATAAACAGTGCGTACGGTCATCACATGGTTAATGTCACGTTGGCTGTGAATAAATTAAAATTGCCACCCAAAATCTTTACTTATAGGGCTTTACAGAACATAGATATGCAAGTTTATCTTCATGACTTAAATTCTATGGACTGGGAGAAAGTAACCAGAGAACCGACTAGCGATGGAATGTTATCGAAATTTAATCATATGCTCTTGGAACTGTTTAATAAACACGCTCCACTTAAAAGCATACGGATTAAGTGTCACGGTTCCTTGCCTTGGATCACAGACAATATAAGGCTCATGATGAAACTGCGCAATGAAGCTCGGGCAAAGAAAACCGCGAATAAAAACTATTACAACGACCTAAAAAAACTTGTAGAGAAAAGCGTTTTGTCTGAAAAACGTGCCTACTTCAATCATTACATTAATTCAAATTTGAAAAACAATTCAAAATTCTGGAAAAATCTGAAGGGAAAAGTACTGATTGATCCGAGTAAAAATGACTGCCTTCCGAGTTGTTTCAATGATCCGAACTTAATGAATGATCATTTCTTAAACCTTCCTGAAGGTGATAAACATAAACTAGTTTTAGAAGGGAAGAAATTTGCAACATCGTATTTCTCAGTCAAAAACTTCTCCTTGCACACAGTTTCTGATGAAAATATATACAAGTACATTATGTCAATTAAGTCAAATGCTATTGGCTCTGACGGGATAAGCAAAGACATGGTGATTCTCACGATTCCCACTACACTACCAATAATTACGTTTATAGTTAATGAGTCCATCCGTACTTCTGCTGTGCCCAATGCATGGAAGGAAGCATTGGTTACACCGTTACCTAAGTCAGAAAATCCGAATGAGTTGAAAGATCTGAGACCCATAAGTGTGCTTCCTTTCATGTCTAAAGTTCTAGAATTAGCAATATATCAACAACTTCTTGGTCACGTTGAAAGGAACAATATACTTCCTCCCCTTCAGTCGGGCTTCAGAAAGGGTCGTGGTACTGTTACTGCGCTGCTGGATGTTGTGGATACGATGCTGGCGAAGCAGGATATGGGACAAGGAACTATCCTGGCACAGCTTGATTTGACAGCATTGACGTCTCCCTTCTCCTTTCTAAATTGAAACACTATGGCGTTGACGAAATTGCACTGAAATGGTTTGGAAGCTATTTAGTTGGCCGAAGTCAATCCGTAAAACTTAAAAAGCCTGATGGTACGTTTGTTCTGTCTGATCCTAAATCAGTGAGTCGTGGCGTTCCCCAAGGTTCTATACTGGGACCACTCCTATTCATCATTTATAGTGCTGATTTAGCAAATGAAATCAAACACTGCATGTTTCATATGTACGCAGACGACATACAGTTATATATTTCGGAAGCACCGGACAAAATATTAGAATCGGTCCAAATGATGAATAAGGACTTGTCTAGAATTGCAGATTGGTCTGATAGAAACAGTCTTCTATTGAATCCAACTAAATCTAAGTTCACTGTATTAGGCTCCAAATCACTTATAGTGAAAATTAAAAATCAATGTCCGAGAGTAGTTATTCGCAGTCAGAATATCACTGAGGTTGATGAGGTTAAAAACTTAGGCATTCTGATGGACAATACATTAAGATTTGAAGCACACGCCTTGTAAGGAATTGCTTCTACAGACTAAAAGTCCTGTACCGAATTCGCAATCTGCTTTCAGGTAAGAATTAGAGTGTGTGAAGCTTTAATACTGTCTCGTCTCAACTACGCAGACCTTGTATACGGACCTACATTATTAAGCAGGACTAGTCGTCTAATTCAACGTGTGCAGAACGCTTGTTGCAGGTTTATCTATGATGTACCTCCAAGAAGTCGCATTACACCTTTTTTTAAAAATAGAGCCTCTATTCTCAATATGAAATTGCGCAGACAACTCCATCTTTCCTCTTTGATGTGATTAATTTTAAAAATCCTGAATATTTGTACTCAAAACTAAAGTTTCCACAATTCTATAATATATATAAGCGTGAACCAAGATCAGCAAGACCGCCGCTAAGCATGCAACATCACCGGACTGCGGCATTCACGAGTAGTTTCCGCTACAATGCGACTAAGTGTTGGAATGATATACCTCCGCCAATAAGAATGTCCAATACAAAAAATACCTTTAAAGCTAAAATTAAATCTCATTTTTGAAATATTCAGAAAATAAGCACGTAGGATAGCGGAAACATATATATTTTCATACAATTTAATAATTTTGACATTCACGCATTCATTTTGTATTCTATATTGTATAATTATAAAATTTATTATATTAATTATTAATATTTCATTTGCACGTCTAATTAAATATTTTGACATTATATTGGTATTCTTATTTTTTATTATTATCTTCTATCTTAGGACCTTTTCATACAATTTTATAATTTTGACATTCACGTATTCATTGATTTTTTATTCTATACTTATAATTAATTACTTCCAATTTCATAATGATTTCAATAACGTATATTATTTACTGAATTCCTATGTATTTGTTTTATATGAATTGTTATAATAATTTTTGATTTGCACGTTTAATTAAATATTTGACATTTCATTGGTATACTGTTCCCTTCAGGACGTAGCTGGAAATCAGCGTTTTGCTCTTCCGAGCAAATGCCAACGCTGAGCTACCTCCTATTGCGCTGCTACAGCACACATACTTATCACACTAACCAGTCATTCTTTATTTGTAATCCTAGTTTTTAAGTTTTATAATTAAGTATTATTGTGATATTTATGTGAATTGTTGGTATCAATAAAGTTTTTATCTATCTATCTATCTAGAATATAAATACATATATAGATAAACACCCGGAACTTTTTTTTCTTGTTCCGGACGGGAATCGAACCCGCAACCACTGGCGTCTGAGGCAGATAGGCTTACCCCGTCGCCAAATTGGTCGTCAATGTACGTTACCCCTACACCAGCCGGTCGTATGAAATTAAAAATATAAAAATAATGATATTTTTAATTTTATTTGTGTGACTATTTCTTTAATTTTTCTTCATTTATTTCCTTTGCATGATTTATTATTATTATTATTTATTATTCATTGTATTATGGCTGTGTCGAAATTATACGGCTTTCAATATAATTTTATATTACAGAAAAAATAGTTATGAAGTTATAGTTTTGATTGTATTTTTAGTTATATGTGTTTATTTTTTTCTACACTTTCATTACAATGTGTTCTGTATCAGTGAAATACATTTGACAGTTACTTACATTTTTTTATCATTTATTTAAATATATTATTATGTATACATTTATTTTATTTACTTTATTATCTAAAAAGCATGACATATTTCTTTCTTTATTTTACACGGAATCAGATGACTTTTAATGTATGTTTTAATGTTTTTGATTTTAACTAGGTGCTTCCCAATTTGAATGGTGAAACACAATTGATGTCAAAAACATGTAAATTAATAAATAATCATATAATCATATTATTTATTAATTTACATGTGTTTGACATACATAATAAATAATAATAATTTATGATTTGCACGTCTAATTAAATTAAATAATTTGACATTATATCAGTATGCTGCTCCCTTCAGAATGTAGCTGAAAATCAGAGTTTTACTCTTCCGAGCAAATGCCAACGCTGAGCTGCCTCCTATTGCGCTGCTACAGCACACATACTTATCACACTAAACTGTTATTCTTTATTTTTTAGTTCGAGGTTGTAAGATTTATAAAAAAGTATATTTATGTGATATGTATGTCGTCAGTGGAAAGGATAAAATGCTAAACCACCAAAATGACATTTGTGGAAAATGGAGATTAAAATTATTATTTTTTTCAGAAAAAAAATTATACCTCTGATATTTCTAGAGTTAGAAAGATGTTATAAAGAGACGAAGTATAATTCGATTTTTGCCTAAATATTCAGCATAACTGTGAGGTTCTATCTCTTTCCGTTACTAAAATACGTGTCGCTTTAGCAAAAAAACACTGAAAAATAAGAAAAAACTGTTCAGGAAAAAAATGCTAAACTCTATCAACTTTGAAAAACCAACTCATCAATAAATGCTAATATACGGCAATAGTCTCTTATCCATTCAACGGAAAATACTAATCTACTTTCAGTTGTCAAATTATAATGACGAAACTTTTGCTAATCTAATATGTACTTGTACTGGTAATGTAATTCATAGAAACATCGCCAAGCATTTCCATATCCTCTTAAATAGCTTGCAGTATACTGTATTCTTCACTAAACATACTATCCTGATTAACCCGTATATAGCATTGAGAAATGATAGTAGGAATAGCTAGTGAAATTCTGCTAAAGCGACATCCATACTTATAATATTACTAACTGTTGCGCGTGGTTTTCGAATACAGCGGGAATTTTGGGATAAAAAATAGCCTGTGTGATTTTCCATACTGTATACTATCACTATGTCAAATTTCATTGAAATCCGTTGAGCCGTTCTTCCGTGATTGAGGAACAAACATTCATACATCAAAACTTTCACATTTATAATATTGGTAAGATTCAGCGAACTTTTGCTAAAGCGCCAAAGTATATAGAAACATGAAAGGCATTTACCGCTAAACCTGTCTCAACTATCAAATTAAAATCAACGAAAAAATTCTAACGTCACAGTTACCAAACAAAAGCGTAACAGAAAAAGTTCTTAAGCGACTTTTGTTAGAAAAAACTCGAAAAAACGCCGCTTTAGTCATTTTGCTGGCGATGTTTTAAGGCAATCTGCCGAAAATTTGGACTGCTAAAGCGCCAAAAAAGTGCTCGGATAGCTACGAAACCTAGCCAGATCGACGCTGAAAAAAAAATGCTGTCGTACTGTATATATAACTCAATATAGCCAAATTGGCGCTTTAGCATTTTATCCTTTCCACTGACAATGTGACTTTGTGGTATCAATAAAGTTTCTATCTACATTTTTTCATTTTAACTCGACGCTTAGTGTTTTAAGATTATGGATCACCAGAACATAAAAAAAATTAGAACTAGTTTCATATTGCTTTGAAATTCTTATTTTTTTTTGATTCGGCTGAAAATAAAGATAGGATTAGAAATTTTACTACAGTCCGTTTTTGGTAAATTTATATGATACAATTATATAAAAAAATATACTGTTATGAAATGTCCATCGTAAAATGTAATTGGTCATTTTATTCATTCTAATGTTCAGCAACAATAGGTTTTTTATTTACAAAGTCTAATTCTGACGGTTCAATGTATTTTTTCAATTTACGATAATATCACATTTATATAAAGAAATAAAATAAATAAATCCACAATTCCCCTCCCACAGAACGAGCTATAAAGATAAAAGTTACTTGAATAACCTAATAAATCTATCTTCATCCTAACGTGCCTCAACGACAAGCGGTTTGCAATCAGCTCTGCTATTTTCTGAATAGGTACTCGGTCGGATTTTAAAAAATATTTTGGCATTTGATGTTTTTCACGGCATTAAAAGTATGGAACGCGTGTGATAGCTGCCGGTTTATAAAAAAGCGTCATCTGTTGATTATTTTCGATTATGAAATGGGTTATCACTTTTTTATATTTTTAAATTCATTGCATGCATTTTGGAAATACATACACTATTACTAGATTTTAAATTGATCTGATCATCAAAAAACGGGTCAATAACAGCGTTAGAGATTAAAATGTTTTTTTTAATCCATTCTGCATTACTCATATTCTATATACGACGAGGGTTATGAGTCTCTCCTCTGGGTGACGAAGAGGAATTTTAGGCCATAGTTCACCAAGCTGGCACAGTACTGGTTGGTGAATGTCAGAATCTTCAGGGCGCCGAAATGGCTTCTGACAAACCCTAACGACTATTGTATTCATACCCGAGGCCGACTGCTTAACGTGCTTCGAAGCACAGAAGTCGTCGTGAGAAATAAATGGTCGGCGGTCACCCATCCTTGTACCGACCGCGCCGAGAGTTGCTTAACCTGCAGTATCGATTGATAATACTCAGGAGCCGACTTTAATTGCATGTTACGAAATATGCTAGAAATTTTTCGTATAACTGAAATATGTTCCCTCAGGAGGTGCGAATCAACGTGACATCCATCGAGGACTATCCGCGTTACAAGCACAGAGGTCTTCTCATAGACACGTCCCGCCACTACATCTCCTTCGAGAACATTCTCAAAACCCTGGATGCTATGGCCATGAATAAGATGAACGTCCTGCACTGGCACATCGTCGACGACCAGAGCTTCCCGTATGTTAGTGACAAGTTTCCTGATCTGAGGTAAGGTTTAATTTGAAACATACATACATATCTTCACGCCTGTATCCCTTGTGGGGTAGGCAGAACACCAGAGGCTATAAAACCATCTGATGTCACGTTTGACTTTGGAGGCATGGAGCGTGGCAGAAATTTTATCTGTAAATATGTATTTCATTATGTAAAGAAGGCAGCAGATAAAGCGTTCCAAACCTGTAAAAAAATGTATTTGAATCTAAACTCTATGCCCTAGACATTAAGTTGTCTGGTATAAATCGCTGCCCAGTGATAAGATCGCCAATTGTGTAATCTCAGTCACTTTGAATGTATTTTAAATTTTTATAATATAAGGTTAACAATAAAGTGTAAATAAATAAATAAGTTAAAAATTGTTTGAGGAAATTTGCTGCCTTCTGTACCTACACAAGGTTTACATAAGTTGTAAACAGAAAATGTTGAACATACAATTACTAAATAAAATCGATGCCGGCTAGGAGTCGAACCGCACTCGGGCGGGCACTCTTCTGTACATAGTTTGACTACTATACTGCAGGCTCGTCACAGAACTTTATCGATTCGGCGCGGTCGGTACTTGGATGGGCGACCGTCGACCATTAAATTTCTCGACGACTTCCGTGCTTCGGTGGGCATGTTAAGCAGTCGGTCCCGGGTGCAGTATACTTGTACACGGTAGTCGTTAAGTCGTTAGGGTTTATCAGAAGCCATTTCGGCGCACTGAAAATTCGGCGGTCATGATGTGAACGTGTTGTAGAGTTAAATAAATTAATTGCAAGGTTGTTTACAACTTGATCCGACTCCATACTAAACGATCATTCATGAAACCTCGAGTCGTTAACGTCCGGTGATCCCACTGCTGTATAGACTAAGCTACCGAGTCCTGGCCGTTGCCTTCAACTTGATTTATTCCTATAATCCCCACCGGCGGGGATTGTTACTTTTTTTCCAGAAATCCCCACTGGTGAAACAAATACAGCTCAGTGGGGATTTATAGAATAATAAATAACAATCCCCACCATATTAATTTTTTCTTTATATTTACATTAAAGATGTGATAGGTGTTAGGTGTGTTCATTTAATTATTCTAGAATCTATTCAAAATGCGTGCGGGACATCAAAATATGTATTTATTCAATATGTATGTTTATATATTTCTTAAGTATATCAGTAATCTAGTATCCATAACACTGGGCTAGATAATGTTGTGTGAGTGTCAGACATATTTATTTATTTATTTTATTATTATGTGGTTTTCCAGTCGGAAAGGAGCCTATCACCCCTCATTGGTGTACAACAAGCTTATGATATCGGCGGTGGTGAACTACGCCCGCAACCGGGGCATCCGAGTCATGCCAGAAATAGACGTACCCGGTTTGTACTATTTTTACTTTTTGCATTTGAGAGCCCAGGTGTTGGGGAAGAATATGTAGGGTCTGTCGTAATGATCGTATAGCCCGCTACCTACAGGAGGAGTTTTAGACTAAGAACATCGTATTTTCATCAACCATATTATGAGTTTCTTTAAATCGACTTTTGATCGCCTACTGAGACAAAAAAAATAAATTCAAGAACTAAAACACGCTCTAAAAAGTAGGAAAGTCTCCGCTGAAATAATTATGTATTTACATTGATAGAGATATAATAAAAGATATAGATATTGATATAGATATGTTAAAAAGGTAGCCGTGATCGTATGCCATTTTTAACCACGGCTATCCTTTATACATATCTCTATCAATATGACGTAAATGCATAAAATTTTCAGCGAAGTCTATTACTTGTTTCCTACTTTTTAGAGCGTGTTTTTAGTAGTCGGGTTTTAGTTTTTGAATAGTGATGAGTGGGAGTAATAGTATTATCAGAAGTATTTGAAATGTGCTAACAAAGTTCTTTTATTTGATATCCCACACAAAACCGTCAAGAAAAAAAATTGTAAACTGGTTACTGGTTGGTTATCTAGAGCTGGCGCCTTCACAGCACTCACACATATGCAATTTCGCTTTTCAGAATGTTCAAAAATGAATGATTTTGATTCAAAATGCGACTCTTATTTAAGTGTTGACTAGAGTTAGGTTTTAGTAAGATGGGTGCGTTGTAGATAAATAAATACAATAAAACATGTGTTGCCAGTTATAATTTATTATGATTATTACATTATTGCATTAATCTTGCATTTATATTATGCAGGTGCGATCGATTTACAAACTATTTTAACTACGAAATAAACACACATCTATGATTTTTGCGTTCACTACAAATAAATAATTCCACGCGCTCACATGATCACGCTGTATTTATAAACAGTAGAAAAAGTAAAAAAATATCTGTCCCCTTCACACTTTATTAGTAATAATTTATTTATTAGTAATTACTAAACCGCGTGCGAGAGAGACGGGCAGACTTTTCATAATGCGCATACAGTACGACGTCACGCCACGCGCTTATTCACAGACAACATTGTGTGAGCAATGTGTAAATGTGTTGAAGGCGCCAGCTTTAGTTAATTTGGGTGTACAGTTGTATGATTAGTTTAGGTTGCTGTCAATATTTTTTAAGCCTTTGGTAAAATTTACAGAGATAAAACCGCGCACGATTGCTAGTCATAGTTATAAAGTATTTGGAAAAAAATATTGAATTTATTTCGACATACATTTGCAAACAGTATTGCTATTTAATTGTTGAGTCTTTTTCCATTTTGTTTTTGCATTTTGTGTTAATATAGATGGTTTTTTTTTATTATATGTACTGTGTTATTTTCATGGTTTGTAGTTATTTGTTTTATAATGGTAAATCCGTAAGTTAGTAGTAAATGCGACTTTGTATTTGACATTTATCATCGAAAACAGCAAATCGAAACTCATGGCATCCTGACAGATACCTAAATGCATTGTTACTATGATTTTTATGATTTTTCAAAAATTTGGTAAATAAGGGACTTCCTCAATTGATTTTATTTTTAATAATTATATTGTACGTTGAGTGACCCTTTGATTGTGGAATTTTTCGAAATTTTAAGTTAAAATGTAATGGAACAAGGTAAAATCTGGTTAAAAAGTATTTTTCTAAGCCCGCGTTGGATCTCAATCTCATCTGATGGTAAGTGACGATGCGGTGGAAGATGAAAGCTCACGGGCCTGGTGACTGTTCCTCTAACTTATTTACTTGTCAAGACAACAGCAAGAACGTCATGCCCTCAGGCGGCATGGCTAGTGGTAGCGTTGGGTGTCGGGTCACCCTCTTCCCTAAAATATGGTTAAGGAGGGTGATGACTGGTGCTTGCGTCATACTCGTGAACGGGTGCTGCTTGCGGTGCCAGGTCGTTTTGCTGATGACACTTTGACCATTTTATTCCATTAGTGTTTAAATACTCTGGTCCCATTTTGTCATGTTCGTGTTGTGCATCCATAGCTCAATGCACCTACTATGTAAGCAATTTGGTTGTGGCATGACATTGGATCTCACAATTAAATGTCTTGTTTTTTTCTTCATATCATGGTCAATTTGTATTGTAACTATTTGTGTTAATTCGTATAATTCTGTTTGAAAAAGAGTGCCAAGACTTTTTTCCGCCGGCTTTTTTGTCTCTTGGTCTACTGTAAGATCTCATTCAATAACTAACAACTCCTTGTTAAAGCCGGAGTACAAAATTGTGACGTCATTAAGTGGCCATTCGATGGCCTTACGATGAATAAAACTTTTTGAATTTTGCAGTGCCAGGTCGTTTTGCTGATGACACTTTGACCATTTTATTCCATTAGTGTTTAAATACTCTGGTCCCATTTTGTCATGTTCGTATTGTGCATCCATAGCTCAATGCACCTACTATGTAAGAAATTTGGTTGTGGCATGACATTGGATCTCACATTTAAATGTCTTGTTTTTTTTTTCATATCATGGTCAATTTGTATTGTAACTACTATTTGTGTTAATTCGTATAATTCTGTTTGAAAAAGAGTGCCAAGACTTTTTTCCGCCGGCCTTTTTTTTTGTTTCTTGGTCTACTGTAAGATCTCATTCAATAACTAACAACACCTTGTTAAAGTCGAAGTACAAAATTGTGACGTAATTAAGTGTCCATTCGATGGCCTTACGATGAATAAAACTTTTTGAATTTTGAAGTGCTACTGGCCGAAGCAGTAATATGTGGCGGCAGATTTTATATGAAGGGTGGTTGCTAGTCAGTCGGAATCCGACGGGATCCTACCACCAAGCGGGGGTCACTCGCATTAGTCGCCTTTTACAACACGCTTATGGAGCGGTAGGGCTATTCTAAGCCGACCCTACACGGACAATTCGGAAAATTGTCTAGAAAATTGACAATTCACTAGAGTACCGAAAATGATTACAGGCCACACAAGATCATGGGGTGAAGCGTACCCCCATCTGCTAACCAAGTGCTATAACGGGGATGAGAATTTCATCGGCTTGGGTCCACTTCACCCATTACGGAACACCACATACAAGTTACTGAGAGACTTGTTTGCGGAGGTGCAGCAGCGGTTTCCTGACAAATATTTCCATGTTGGTGGTGATGAGGTGGAACTTGGATGCTGGTAAGTGTGTTTTGAAGTTTTGTATATTTTTTGTGTTTCGTGCCTCATAGAAAAAAACTGAACACTGATAGGATTACTATCTATATCTGCCTGCCTCTCAGAATTCCTTTTCTCTTGAACGCGTGGAGATAATAAACTCAAATACTGAGAAATATTGAAATCATTAGATATCATTAATCTAAATTGATTTGTTAATCAGATCTTAGGCGGATAGCCTTATTTACGCAAAAGTTACTTTAATTTCAAGATTTAATTTTTATTGGTGAGTAAAAGGCGTGTAACCCATCTGAAAAAAGGGAAAATGAGGTAGAAGATGGCACAATTTGCAAACGGAAGATATGGAGAAAGAATACTCTTTATAAAATGTTGATGCCTGGGCACATCACTGGACTGGAGCGGTTATATTTGGCGGTGGATTTTATACAGTGTGTCCGCGAATGTAGTAATAAATTTTTAGGGGCAGTTACTACACAGTATTTCATCGAAGAAAATACCCCATATGTCATGTCGATTCGCAAAGCCTGCCAATCTGCAGCCATTTTTATTTTTACTTCAACAAAATTCACCTCCGTTTGCAAAACATCTTAGGACCCCTGCTTTTCATTATATATATTAATGACTTGCCCAAATTTGTTGATAATGACTGCATATTATTTGCTAATGATACTACATTACTTAACATCAAAAAATGTAAATGACCCGAGAAATAAAATTAATTGTACTACGACGAAGGTAATTCAATGGCTGACTATAAATAATTTACAAATAAACTTGACTAAAACTAAACTTATACAATTTAGAACAATTAATATGACATTTGAAAAATTAAACATTTACTACAATAACGTTCCAATTAACAATGTAGAAGCAACTAAATTCCTAGGAGTAACTATTGACAAGTGGTGTAATTGGAAATCACATGTAAATAATTTAAGGATTAAACTTGACAAATATGTTTATGTTTTAAGGCGTATAAGAGAAATTTCGGGAACTGAAACATCAATGTTGTCCTATCATGGCTATGTTTCCTCGCTGCTACGTTATGGTATTATTTTGTGGGGCAACTCTGTCGACGTTATAAATGTGTTTAGAGCCCAAAAAAAATGTATCCGCTCCATATGTGGAGCTGGCTACCGTGACAGCTGCAAATCTCTATTTAGAAAGCTCAAAATATTGCAACTACCATGTATATATAGGGTCGCCACATAATAGTCAGTAATATTTTAATAGCAGATTCAAAATGAGGAGTGGGTATGAATTTCGAAAAAAAATATTTTTTTTTAACATTTTTCATAAATTAAAATTTCAAAATACTTCTAAGTGCATAAAATTTTAGTTTAATCTCTAATTTACGACTACATAGCAAGATGAGAAAACGTTTCCATCTATTTCTATTAAACAATAAAATATTAGTTACATTACCAAACAATACCTATACGTTCTTGCGCAGCACAAGCAAACGAGCCGAAAGTCAAATTCGAGCCGCCGCGCCCGCGCCTACTATCACGCCGCGCCCCCCGCTCGTCAGTCTGTCTAGAGATTCGCGCGCGCGAACACTAAATCGATAACTAACAAAAATGTCGAATTACGCGATTATGGCACGTTTAATCCACAGTCACAGACGCCGGCAGACCTCGATTTCTGGTTCACTCGAAGAAGACGTGCTGGAGTTTTTTGAACAGCATCCGATAGCCAGCACAAACGATGCGGCTCAGGTTTTCGAAGTCAGCAGCTCGTGGGTGCGGCGCTTGCTGCGACGAGAGGGCTCAAGTCTTACCACTTTACGAAAGTGCAAGAACTGAAGCAACTACCTATGCTCCGCGTGTGTAGTCTATGGTTGGTTGCTGAAGCACATTCTATGGACTGACGAGTCCACCTATCGCCGTTATCAAAAGTGATAAGGATACTTTATGGATAGTCAAAATTAATAAGCTAAACATGACAGGTTTTGTGTTCAGTATATGGGCTAATGGGACTCCATGTACAGCAGTTATTGTGAATGTGATAAGTTATCAGTGACTAATACCTAGCACGGTATTTAACATCAGCGACAGGACGCAAGGTAAAAATGTAAGTTATTTTTGTACGTTATACCTACACTGTACATAGTTATAAATAAGGTTATTCCAGTTACTAAACACGTCATTCTAACATTAAATTAATTGTAAAATCAATTTATTTGTTTTAACAAAGACTTCAAGCACGAATGCTTTATTTTAAGTTCATTTTAATTTAATGAAGATCAAAACTAAAACAGTATTTAGATACAATTAGTTTAACGTGAAATTGATAGTCAAAAACCTGTAACAGTAGTGTGATGGGACATTAGAATCACCTTTTATCCTGATGTATGACGTTTACAGCTGATTCCGCGCTAAGTAGGTAACTAGGTCACGCAAACACACGGGCGCGCGTCAACGACCTTCGCTCGGATGCGTAGGTATCTACTATTCGCGTAAGATTATTGTTTTGGTGAAGTGATTTTCTTAAAAGAAATAGACGGAAATATTTTTATTTTTTGCTATGTACCTAGTCATGAAGTATAGATTTTATTCACTAAAAATAATTTAAAAATTTTAATTTATGAAAAATATAAAAAAAAATGTACTTCATAATTTAAACCAACACATCATTGTTAACCTAATTTTAAAATATCACAGACTATTATATATTGACCCTGTATATTTTAGAAATCTGTTTGTTTGTAAAAAATAACTCAGAATATTTTAAAACGAATGAGCAAATGGTATATGGTCGAGGTAGACATGCATCCAAATTATATGCACCCATGCAAAAGCTAGAATTGTATAGACGAAATGTATACTGTATGGCAATACGATCATATAAAAAAATTACCTTAACTTGCAAAACGACAGCTGTTCATTCTTTGCGGCTTGTACAAACTCAATGATGGTTTTTTCCAAAAGGTTCAAAGTAACATAAGACTAGAAGTATCTGTAATTTTTTTGTAACATTGCAATAGAAAGAGAAAAGAAATGTGGATCGATGGCATGGTTTCTTGACAATTTTAGAATAAGGCGCCCAGATGCGCTAAAATTTTGTAAAAACTAAACTTTAGCTTTTCTGCATGTTGTATTCAATCTTATGCTGATAGATTTAAGGTTCAAATTAGATTTCTAAGGGATAGAATTGAAACGAGACGTGTGAGCAGTTTGATGCTTTAATGATGACTGTTTTTACAAAAAGTATGAGAAATCACAACATTCCGCCCACCAAAGGACGATAGTACCTTTAATTACACATTACAAATATCAATCTAGGTCAATTATAAACAGACATTAGATTAACGGCATAAAAGTTGGTAGGTATAAAATCCGTGGTTGTTATTAATTAATTACATAATTATGTCTTCCTAAAGTTGCATTATACTAACACCTAAATATCTAAGCTTTAATTACTGTAGTAAGTATATTTCAATTAAACAAATTTTAAATTTATAGTTTTCATTATTTTATAAACCTTAGGTACCCAACCGATTTCACAATACATTTGACAAAGCTATGAATTAGTTACTCAGTAAATTTAGTTTTACAGAAGGTTCGATATTCATGAAATTAAAATTAATTAGTTTACAAAACAGCAATTTATTAAAATAACAATTAGGATAAGTAGGCACATGTGGCCATAGTAAACATTTTAAATTAGATAGGTAATAAGAACATAAGATTTTTAATCAAAATTAATAGGAAAATCACATAGTTTGCTAACTGAACGTTTCACAACATCACCACGACATTTAATGCTATATACTCTGGTACAGCCATCCACACCAGGATGTTTTGCAACTATTCTACCTAAAGACCATTTGCCTGGTGGTAATTGATCATCCTTAAGCAGTACAATGTTACCTATATCATATTCTGCCCTACGCTGTAACCATTTTGATCTAGTTTGCAATCTCGTTAAATATTCTGACTTCCATCTATGCCAAAAATTTGCTACAAGTTTTTGTGTCAATTGCCAACGATCCAACCTATTCATAGCAACGTCTCTAAGATCTGGATAAGGGATGCTAACAGGCGCTTCACCTATTAAAAAATGTCCAGGTGTCAAGGGTTCCAATGCGGTAGGATCACTAGTTTCAATTGGTGTCAATGGCCGGGAATTTAGGCAAGCTTCAATTTCACAGAGCGTTGTTGTCATTTCTTCAAAAGTGAGGCTGGTATCAAGTATACGGCGCAAATGATACTTTGTAGATTTCACGCCAGCCTCCCACAAACCTCCAAAGTTAGGGCTGTAAGGTGGAATGAAATGCCACTGTGTTCCTTCAGCTGACATTGACTCTCCCAGATGACCTGGAAGTTGTAATTTTGCTTCAGCAAATGCCTCTGCCAATTCCTTATTAGCACCAACAAAATTGCGCCCATTGTCACTCCAAATATGTGTGCATTTGCCTCTTCGTGCAACAAATCGGCGAAATGCACCAATGAACGAAGTTGATGTCATGTCACCGACCAACTCTACATGAATGGCCTTAGTGGCCATACAAACAAATATCGAAATATATGCCTTATTCTGCTTTGCTCCACGTCCCTTTGACATTAAAACATTCAAAGGACCAGCAAAATCAACTCCACAGTGTTGAAAGGGACGTGCAGGTGTTGTTCGAGCCTTGGGTAAGTGTCCCATCAGTTGTGTTTTTACTAAAGCCCTTTGTCTAGCACATATAGTGCACTTATGTATATAAGCTTTGACCTTGTTTTTTGCATGTACAATCCAGTATTTTGAGCGTAAGTAAGTCAAGACGAGCTGCGTACCACCGTGAAGAGTCTTCTTGTGAGCATCGGCAACGATCAGATGAGTAAAATAATTTTTATTTCCCAATATTATAGGATGTATTGTGTGTTTCGGCAGGTTAGAGTGCTGTAGACGTCCGCCCACCCTGAGGATACCGTCTTCATCGAGGTAAGCATTTAACATATTTAGTTTGCTGTTTCTGCTAATATTTTTGTTGCTTTTCAGCTTCTCTATCTCTTCGTGAAACTCCTTTTGTGCGATTTTAATGCATTTCTTTGAAGCTATTTCATATTCTTCAGTAGATATAAAATTATCAAAATTCTTTTTATAGTGTAAAAATCTCAAACTGTAGACAATAGTCATTAAAAGTTCATTTAAATTGTTAAAATTCTCAAAATTAATTATGTTTGTTTCAACTATTTTAAAATTTGATTGAATATTTTTCATTTCTAAGCTAGTGGTAATTTCCTCTGAAACTTTATATTTTATTTCTCTTTCTTTTAACCATTTTGGTCCTTCCCACCAAATCTCACAGGTTTTTAATTCCGATACAAAAGCGCCGCGGGATGCTATGTCAGCTGGATTGTACTCAGAAACGACATGATGCCATTTTTCATAGGAAATATTGTCTGTAATTTCCACAACACGGTTTGCTACAAATTGCTTCCAACGAGATGGTTCGCCACATAGCCAGGATAAGACAATAGTTGAATCAGTCCACGCATAAACATTTGTAAATTCGACCCTCATAGCATTTGCAGCGTGTTTAAGCAATTTCGAAAGCAAAACTGCGCCACATAGTTCCAGTCTGGGAAGGGAGACTGTTCTTACAGGAGCAACACGACTTTTTGCTGCAATTAAGCTGGTTGATACTGTACCATCCGAGCTTATGTTTCTACAGTAAACCACAGCAGCATATGCCCTTTCTGAGGCGTCACAGAAGCCGTGTAGTTCGATTTTGTTTTTATCCACATTTTTAGTTTTAATCCATCTATCAATTGTTATATCTATTATGTTTTCATAGTCTTGTCTTAAAGTTATCCATTCTTGTTTCAATTTTATATTAATTTCATCATCCCATCCAATTTTGTCCAGCCATAGCCTTTGAATCAATATCTTTGCTTTTACCAAACAAGGTGCAATCCATCCGAGTGGATCAAATAGTTTTTGGACATCGGACAAAATACTTCTCTTTGTTATGATGTTGGTAATTTCAGGTAAGTTATTATCATAGTGAAATGCATCATGAGCTAAATTCCAATGAATACCTAATGCCTTTATATCTCCATCTAGTTTTATATCAAGCTGTAATCTTGTAGATCTATCTTCTGGTTCTATTGTTCTCATAAATGCCGCGCTGTTTGATGACCACTTTTGTAAGTGGAAGCCACCTCGTTTTAAAATTTCTTTTAGCTGTTTGCTTGCTTCTACGGCTTCCTCTACCGTATCACATCCAGAATTCACGTCATCGACATAAAAATCTTCCTTTATTATTTTAGATGCCAGCGGAAAGTCAGCTCCTTCATCGTGGGCTAACTGTATCAATGACTTCACTGCGAGGTAAGGAGCTGGTGCCATTCCGAAAGTAACGGTAAGTAAACGATATTCTCTAATGTTTTCCGATGGATCATTTCTCCATATGATTCTTTGATAATCAATGTGTTCTCTTGAAACTAACACCATTCTGTAAAATTTCTTTAGGTCTGCAACAAAGCAAACGGCGTGCATTCTCCACCTCATGATGATGCTTCGAAGATCTTCTTGCAGCACTGGACCAACTAAGAGTTCATCGTTTAAAGAAATTCCATTTACATCTTTACACGATGCATCAAACACGACACGAGTTGGCGTGCTTTCACTATCGTACTTAATGACAGCATGATGACTCAAATAAACTGACCTTTTGTTATATTCAGTTTTGGGTATTTCTTCGGCATGACCCATTTGTATATATTTTTCTATGACTTCAGAATAATTTTCTTTTAGTTTAGGTATTTTTTGGAATCTTCTTTCTAGTTGTAAAAATCTTCTTAAAGCTATCTCTTTGCTATTTCCATCTGGTGATTTCGGTTCTGCAGTATTAAAAGGTAAGTTTACAATGTATTGCCCGTTTTCATTTCTTGTATATGTATTTTCATAAATTTTTTCACAAATTATTTCTTCTTTAGTAAGTTTTCTTTTCTTTTCATTGTCTAATTCCCACAAGTTTTTTAACATAGTATCTAAGTCTATATTATGGTGCATTACCATAAGCGTAGTCTCACTTGTATTTATTTCATTTATCTTACCAAATAATATCCAGCCCAAAGTAGTTTTCTGTGCACATGGGGTTCCTGGAGGTCCCTTAATCACATTGGATTGTATTATTGCAGCAAACTCATTCACCCCCAGTAACAGATCTACAGGTGCACATTTGTAATAGGCTGGGTCAGCTAGTTCAAGATTTTTTAAGTGAGACCAATCAATGACATTTATAGATTTAGTCGGCAGTTTTGTTGTTAATTGTTTTGATATAACATATGCTTCAGTAGGTAAACAAAACTTCGAATCATATGTGGAAATTATATCGAATTTCACTATGCTATTTATAGCAGTCTTGGTGGAGCCAACACCGGTGATTGTGCCTTTGGTTTGTTTCTTTTTAAGTTTCAATAACTGCGTAGCTCGCTCGCTGATGAATGAAGCCTGCGAGCCCTGATCTATTAGCGCACGTAAAATAATAGTATGGCCTTCTTCACTACGCACGATGACCATTGCAGTAGCTAATAAAGCAAAGCCCGGGCTAGTATTTAAATGTGACGTCATCATTGTATTGACTTGCACTTCACACTCTTCTACATTTGTATTGTTTGAAGCCTGTGGTTGTATTTGATCGACACTAGTATGGGCCACAGCTTCTCTCGTTTTGACTTGATGAAGAAGAGTATGATGACGTTTGTTACAAATGCGGCAAGACATTGGCAATCGACACGATAAAACAGAATGTCCTATTAGCAAGCAGTTAAAACACAGTTTACTTTGCACAGCAAAATTGTTACGATCAGCGATCGACATGTTAGAAAATCGTTTACAATGGCACAATGTATGATTCTCACTACACAACACACACTTTTTCACTATAGGAGTAGCACTATGGTACGAATGTTCTCTTGCACGTTTTTCGATCGTCGGTGGCGCCGAAACGCCAGGCGCCCGCGCTGGCGCTGTGTTGACTAATTCCAGTGTCCGAAATCTGGTTTCCAGGAAACATTTGAGGTCAATCCACGAAGGTAAGTCATCTGTATTGACCTTGTAAGTACAATTTTGCCAATCTTTATGTGACTCTTGGTCCAATTTCTGCTCAAGAAGAAATATAATTACAGGATCCCAAGTGTCGGTCTTGACGTTTAAATTATTCAATGCATTAATGCACTCGGTTGTAGTATCGAGTAACATTTTTATTTGGTTGGCTGACTGTACATTAATCTTCCTTTGTGAAAATAATCTTTTAAGAAGAGAATTTACTATTATTCTTCTGTTACCATAGCGACGTTTTAGTGTCTCCCAAGCTACTGCGTAGTTTATATCTGTCACACGTACATGTTTCAGAAGTGCTTCGGCTTCGCCCGCTATACTAGTTTTTAAGTAATGAAGTTTTTGCACGTCGGATAATGATGTATTGTTATGCACTAAACTGATAAATAAATCTTGAAAGGTAGGCCAGTCTTCATAGCTACCCGAGTAGGTAGGTAGTTCAATCCTAGGTAGCCTAACTTGACCTAAATAATTATCCGAAGTTTCATTCTTGGTCAACTGTTGTTGCGTCATAGTAGGCGGCGAGCTCAGTTTCAAAAGTGTATCTTCAATGTCACCCTTAGTGCATAAATATAAATCTTCAAATGTACTAAATTCGTCATTAGCAAAATATGGAATGTCATTTACTTTATCACGTGGAGTCAATTTCACTAAACTTTGATGTGTTGACGTAAATGTTTTCCAGTATTCTTCTATGCATTGTAATCTCGCAGTTAAATAACCTTTCGTTAACCTTGCTTTAGTACATTTTTTTAAGTTAGTTTGCGCCTTTTTCAACAAGTTTGCCGTATCTTCAAGTAATAGTAGGTGTTGTTCCACTGTAGACATGTTTTTGTATTCTAATCACTTTTACTTGTTCCATAAAACGTCGTATACACTACTGATTGATATTCGCAATTCACTAGACCAGTATCTAAATATAGATTTCGTTCAAAACAGCGTAAACAACTTTTTTTCTATGAAGTTAATCCACTTCGAATAACTCGATTTCTTTTATCCGGCTCGTTCACGACCACTTTGTTGTATTCAATCTTATGCTGATAGATTTAAGGTTCAAATTAGATTTCTAAGGGATAGAATTGAAACGAGACGTGTGAGCAGTTTGATGCTTTAATGATGACTGTTTTTACAAAAAGTATGAGAAATCACAACACTGCAATTAGAGAAAAAAACGATTTTTTGCCAGATATTTTTCGCTAAATTTTACGATATTTACTTTGTACCTTTGTCTTTAGCAAAACACCATCATTGAGTTCGTACAAGCCGCAAAGCTTAAAACAGCTGTCCTTTTGCTAGTTAAGGAAATTTTGCTACTGCAAGCAAAGGGGTATTTTTGATCAACAGTAACACTTAAACTATCAAACCGAGAGCAGTGAACCTTAAACTACTTTGTTAAATATCTCAAATGTTGTAATGGGATTAGAAAAACAACATGGGTCAACGGTGTAGTTTTCACACAAATTTAGGATAAAACGGCTAGATGCGCTAAGTTTTTGTAAAAAATAAACTATGTTCCTTCGGATACAAAATCAATAAAAAACTACTATTTTAAAGATTTTTTAATCTTGTCATATAATCTACTCTTTTGCCTTTAAAACGACACCAACACGAAGCTTCTACAATACGTGCAACTTAAGCCGCCGATGTTTTACAAACAGAGGTGAATTTTGCTGAAGTAAAAATAAAAATGGCTGCGAATTAGCAGGCTTTTCGAATTGATCTCACATATGGGGTATTTTTGTCGATGAAATAGTGTGTAGTAACTACCCCTAAAGTTTTATTACTACATGCGCAGGCACACTGTACATAGGGTGGTCGCTAACCAGGCGCCGCACCCTGAAGGATTAGAAGCCTTTTGCGACACGCTTATCCAGAGGTTTGACCCTGAGTTCCCCATCTCCATGTTCACGTCCCATCTCGGTCCACGACTCTCCTCCTCTCCATCCACATTATCTGTATTCTCTCTCACCTATATCGCTACATCTATCTACTTCTATCTTTACCTCTATATCAATTTCTACGTTTCTGTCTAGTACTTGATTGCCTAATGTATAAATATAATAACAGACTCCAGAAGATCACCAACTCGTTCATGGGTCAATGTGTACGCTTTTATAATAAAATTCCAAAATATTTAAGATTAACCCTTCGATAGATTTAAGGATAAGTGTTGTATAAAAAGTTTTACTATAATATATCCAGATGCAAGAAGATGGGATTCCCTGTTTGTTAATTGTTATTGTGTATTTTTAAAAGATGATTGTTGTTGAGTTTCTTGCCACTTATTCTCAACAGAGCGACTTTCCGAAGTGGTGGTAGATTCAGTTCAATTTGTAAATTGTTTGACTTATTTCAAATGTATTTAAATACTTACGAAATAAAGATTCTTTTGACTTTGACTTTGAGGTCGGCAGGACTATTGAGATTTAGAGTGTTTTTCATGACTATTTAGATTATTTAAAAATAATAATATAACTTTATTATTATGTGAATTCGACAGGCAGTCGAACCCTGAGCTGAAGAAATTCATGCTCCTTCACGGGTTGAAGGTACAAGATCTTCATGCGCTTTTCATGCAGCGTGCTATACCGCTGTTGCGGAGAGGCACGCACCCTGTTGTTTGGCAGGTCAGTAGACATTTGTAACCTTATAAGTTATATGACATAAACTTAACACACGGCAAAGTTACTATAATATTTTATATTAAGATACGATATCGCTCGCCATATGAATCAACGGATCATCATCACACACGATGGAGATAATATATTTTTCATACTTCCGTATTGTAAGATATAGAGCGATAAGAGAATATGAAATAACATCATAAACAATAAATATTTCTTACCTTAAGGTTAAGATGCAAAAGGTGAGTACAGGAGTCGAGATTTTTATCGTGTGGCAAATTTTATCTCGAAGACTTACATATACAGGGTTAATTTTATTTAGCGCATCACCTCTTGCATGCAGTTTCCCTACATCAATCCCAACAAAATTTGTTTTACGACTTTTTACAAATCTTCAAAAATAGCGCAAAAAAAAATTAATCATCCCTCTGTTATTTATTGCTCTATATTTTGACCGTCACCTCACAAACCTGCGCGTGGCATCAGTGTCAATAGGGAAACGCTAGTTTAGAGTCAATAAATATATTTATATTTTTTGTAAAGTTGTAGAACATATCTTGTTGGGATTGATGTGGAGAGCCTGTATGCAAAAGGGGATGATCTAATTCAAATTAACCCTGTGTTATCGTCGTCTGTGATGTCCTAATATCTAAGTCCTAAAATCTTAAGATCAAATATTATAGTATGTTAGCCGTGTGTAGCGCCCTTTAATGAACGTCAAAATATTCAACCTTGGCTTTAAAAAAACTAATTGAAAGTAGAGAGCGAGGAAGAACGATGGCGGAGAAGAAACACTTGGTTTGCCAAAAGTGCTCACTATTCAAACTGAGAGAAATACAACTTTTCGTGTTTCATATTTTTTTGAGTTTGACTTTTCAGTTTTTTTCTGGCTTCAAATAAAAAAAAATTAAAGATAAAATCTTTTTTTTCTTAATATGTGCTGATATTAGAAAAGAAGAAACAGAAAAGCGTACACACCCAAGAGATGTCAGGATAGTCTATGAGATTAAAAACAGCCTATTTTTGTTAAAAAATCGGATACCTACATATTTTTGATCTTTAATTTTGTAAGGGAGTGAAAGAAACAAAATCTTGACATTATGAATAAGGAGAAAGTATTTCCGCACAGTAAAACCTCATTCTATCAATTTAATGTATTATGAAACTGCCCGTGAACATAAATACCTTCATAGCCAACTATTGTTTACTGAGCTGCTTTTACTCACACGTTAGTGTAGAGGACATATTCACCCTGGTAAATAATTCAATGCAGTAAAATGACAGTTCCAGTATGCTCACTTTAGGGAAGTTTTTTTTTATTAAATAACTAGCTGTTGCGCACGGTTTTACTTGCGCAATTTCGATTCCCGCGGGATTTTCGGGATAAAAAGTAGCCTATAAGGATTCGGAAGAATCCCTCTAAGTAATGGTAAAAGAAATTTTGAAATCGGTCCAGTAGTTTTTGAGCCTATTCAATACAAACATACAAAAATACAAAGGTTTCCTCTTTATAATATTAGTATAGATATCGTCAAGATGAGAAAAAAATATTGAGTCACAAAATATGTTATACTTTAATTTTCTCGTTTCTATAGGGACGCTTATGTCACCTACTTTTTCGTTGAATATATCAAAAAACTTATTTCTACCGTTTTAAAGCACTCGGTATGTTTGGTAATTAATTATTATCATTAAAGTTAGTAAAGATAAAGTACACACCTCAAATTCACATTGCTTTAAAATTTTATTCTAAACGATCGAAGAAGTTTACGGATGGTTCGAAACACAAAGAGGGATTTGGAGGATGCGCATTTTTTTACTCATTTTCCAATGTTTTCGATTTTTATAATCAACAAAGATGTTCCAATAATGAGCATTGAATTGGTTACTATTCTTGAAGCACTATCGTACATTGAGAGTACTAACTACAAAGTAGTTCATTTGATTTCTTGTAGTACTGGTAACATGAGAAGACCGGAAGCATTCCATTATTAAATGTATTTATAAGTTAATACGTACCGGGGTAAATGTCCGTATTCAGTGGATGCCTCTTTAATAATAGATAAATAAGAGATAAACTACACAAACACGATTTTATTTTCAAAGATTCATAGCCAATTTTAAATCTTAAAATTTCAGGAAGTTTATCAAGAGGGAGTGCCTCTTGCGAAAGATACGTTGGTGCAAGTTTGGAAATCGAAATACATCGAGCCTATGATACAGGTTAGTTATATAATATATTTTGTATCCGTTATGTTAGAGTACACCAGAACTTTATCGTGTTCGTGACTATACCAAAAAACTAAGCGTACATACTGCCTTATTGGAGCAAAAAGAAAAAAGCTCTTCCTTTATAGTTTAGGAGATATAGATCACGTGCCAAGGCACTCTAGCGCCAGCGAACGTCGCCCCATACACAAAGACGGCTAATTGTAAAGCAACAGAGTTTACAAAAATAGTTCTCCTAATACTGTAAGGCTATGCAAAATTTTACAACAATTGTACTTGTAGGAACTGAGATATTTAGCAAGACTTCGAACCGAGCGGGTTGTGCTAGCGTAACTTAATATATAGAAGTTGTCAATGTTTACCGCAGTTTCAAAGTTCATCATCATCACAACTCCGTATAATGCGCCCACTGCAGGGCTATGAGTCTCTCCTCTGGGTGACGAGGAGGTTTAGGCCGTAATCCAACCAAGCTGGCCCAGTGCTGGTTGGTGGATGTCAGATATTTCAGGGTGCCGAAATGGCTTCTGACAAACATACGACTACTGTATACTAGTATACAGCACCCGGGACCGACTGCTTTACGTGCCCTCCGAAGCACGGAAGTCGTCGTGAGAAATGAATGGTCGGCCGGGCGGTCACCCATCCTAATACCGGCCGCACCGAGCGCGCTTAACCTGCGATATCGTTTGATATGCACAGTAACCACGGCGCCACGTCGACCACGACGACTTCGTTTTTTTTTCAAAGTTAATTCGAAATAATTTAAATTCGATAAACCATATTCGTATGTGTTATAATCAACACAAGCCGAATCTGTTATGAATGCTGCTTCAGTTAACGCCATCAAACATTTTAATTGAATGGTGTTTGTGTTCAAAGGGATTCAACTACATTTTCTATCATTATCATTATTAGCTTCACAATTTAATATTGTGCAATTTAAGCGACGCCCAGCACTGTTGTAATCGAAGTTTTCTATTGGCGGGATTCAATATTCAACTGACTGGGATGATTAACCGATACAGGTACAAAACTGATTGAAAAATTGCGTTTCACAATATCTATTAGCTGTAAGTTCTCAGTTTGGCAAGGGCCCTATTTACATGACGTTCTTCCAAGAAAATAGGCGATATTTGATTTATAGAATGTCACGCATTCGCAAGTTATTTTTATGATATTTGAACTAAATAAATGTATAAACTTATTAAAGTTATACTTGCTATATTTTGGTATTCGATGAAAATATTGTAGTGTGTTTTAGAGCTTTTTGTTAAATCCAGTAAAAGTGAAGCATTGCAATGTTTAATAATATTTTTATGATATTTGAACTAAATAAATGTATAAACTTATTAAAGTTATACTTGCTATATTTTGGTATTCGATGAAAATATTGTAGTGTGTTTTAGAGCTTTTTGTTAAATCCAGTAAAAGTGAAGCATTGCAATGTTTAATAATATTTTTCAGTTTTTGCATTTAAAATGCTCAATTATTCTTAAATATCTGAAAAAAAGTTATTTAAGAATAATTGAGCATTTTAAATGCAAAAACTTCTTTCAGTTATTTAGTTATTTTTGAAAATATTCCTGTTGGTCAAATTAGTTTGGCTACGCGGACGAACCGAAAGTTTTCTGTATTTGGCTCATACCAATCCCCAATAGTCCTCGAGTCCCAATAGTCGGTCTCATAGGTAATCCACGGGTTTTCTTCAATTTGACGCTTAACAGTAGCCACATTATTCCGTTGAAAAGAGTTGAAGGCCAACCTTCACGAAATTCGTCATGTAAAGAAACTCGGCCTCTCTCAAATTCAGCAAATCATCGACTCACGGTGCTCAAACAAGGCGCTTCTCTCCCAAAAGCATTTTAAAGACGAGCGGAGAGGGATAACTTGTAATTTCATAAAAAAATAATCGATCTAAAATCTTTTCGACTTAATAGTAGAACTTTGATGTGTGATAAGAAACAATTGACAAATGATTTCTCGCCAATTATTTTTTTATTACACAAAGGTTGCAAATCATTTAAAAAATATAACATTCGGAATTCAAATAGTTCGGATAAGATAGAATTGCAACACTTTTAGTGTGTCCCATCAAGCATGTAAAGCAAACTTTTACTCAAAAATCTATTTTTTGTTTATCAAAACTAGATGCTACTCCACGGCCACAAGGTTCTCTTCTCTGCAGAATGGTACTTGGACCATTTAGAACTTGGATTTTCAAATTTATATGCGTATGACCCACGCGAGCACGTGTTGGCTCTCACAGACAATGAAACGGTCGCGGAAATGGTCGTCGGTGGTGAAGCTTGCATGTGGGGGGAGATGGCAGATGATAACAACATGCTTACTAGGTACGTACTCCTTTATATTGTTTTCAGCTTTCAAGATTAATTAACCTCAATTGAAGACTTTTTGTTATTGCGTGACATTGTTTATAAAAAAAATCAAGCATCGTTGCATATTTCAAACTAAATGAAAGTAATGATTTGAAGTTATTATTTCTCACATCAAATAGCTTAATACAGAACGTGTCCCAAAATTCAACGATAAGCCGGCGCCAAAGGGTAAACCTGGCCATGGTTCTGTACGGAGAAATAAAAATAAATTCTACCTATTTTTTTATTGTGTAAAATAAATTGTGAAATTCTGCGAAAAATTACACCCTTGAGGTGACATTTTATTTAAAATTAACATGAACAAAGTTTAAAAAAAAAATTTGTTTCTGAAATAATATACTGAATTTTGACACACGATGTATATTTAAGTTGTAAGTATATTTATATAAATGTTAACTACATTTCACGAGTGCTGAAGTGAGTTGCGAGCGCATTCAAGTTAACAAGTTATCTATCACATGGTATAGTCTGAGGCTAGACACATTGAAAATTAAAATGAAAACGTTTTATTCGCAGTAGGTACTCTTATACTCATTACGAACGTCAAACATTGAATGAGGGCGGCGCGAGTCCGGACGAATCCTAGGGGAGGCCTCCGTCCCGAACTGTGCGTCCCTCGGCTCATGAAGATAATGATCGCCCATTATCCATTAATTTCTTGGTGTTGTCTACTACTACTTCTTCGGCTTTAAAAAAAAAGAAATGTTAGTAGAACCCTAGGTTCTATCTATACTATCATTCTTTTTTCCAGAGGAAAAAAAGCCGGGGGAAAAATATTCTTGATACTCGCAGCTAACTTCAGATGCACACTCGTGAAATTAAATATCTTACACATTTCTTAACTTCATCTATCACTAAATTCTTTACGAAACTTAATTTGTAGTTTGGGAAACTTAGTGTGACTTTCAGAAATATTTATTTCTTTTTGGGTACTAGGGTATGGCCGCGAGCATCAGCCGTAGCCGAAGTGCTATGGAGTGCGTCCCGAGGGCCGACGCAGCTCGGCAAGGCGCCCGACGGCGACACCTTGCGGCGGATCGCGGAACACGCGTGCCGCATGACGCGCCGCCGCATCCCCGCCGCGCCGCCCGCCGGGCCCGGCTTCTGCTTGAACTAACAGACAACGCCTGATACACTAATGTTATTATAAGCTAGCTTTGATAGTAACACGTTGTTCTAGGTGAGAGACGGGACAGGCGCAGTCGCAGGTTGAAATTTTGAAAGGGGTCAGATAAATGTAATTGGGGAGGACGTCAATAAATGAAAAAATGACGAGAAAATTGGACTTTATTGCACAAAATTAACAGAATATTATGAGGATTTAAACAATCCTTCTTTCTTTCTCTCTCCTTTTTGACGTCTCATATTCATTGAAGGATTATGGAATTTAAGGATTTTTTTTACCTGTTACTCTTTTGAGTTGTTCATGTATCTTGGATTTTTCAATTCGACATGGTTTTCATCATGTCCCCTGTGAAGGGACCTTGGGACTGCGCCTGCAACCCTAAAGCAACAGTTAGTGATGCGTACGTGAACGTTGTGTCAACAGGCCCGTTCATGTGCAACGATTACCTGATATTTTAGCGTTGCCGCGTTTGTCGTTCAACTAGGACAACGGTAAGACACACGCTGTTTCCAGGAACCCATGAAACTTGCATTTATTTTTATATTATAAGGATAGGACGTTTTTCTTCCATGCCACCTGATGGAAAATGCGCGTAAAGATGATAGTGGTACACGTCCATCCACGAGAAATCTATTCACTCGACATTTAAAAGTTCCAGGACTGTAGTGGTCAGGAAAAACAGCTAGCTTCGGAGATATCGCACGCCAGAGATATAGGTAGTTCTGAATCAACGTCAAGTGTCTAGAAAATTGTTAACAAAAATACACACACTCTCGGTAAAACCGTTAAAAAATTTCCATGGCCTCAAACGTACCTTATTTGCAGCGCTATCTAAAACCTACATTTAATGTGAACTCAATAATAATATAATAAAAACTTACTAAAGAAACTTCATTCTTACATTTTGGTACGGATTCTCCGAAGCTTAAAATTTTAGCTGCATTGAAAATGTAAACAAGGCCATAAAATCAAAAAGTGTACGTGTATGCTGGTAATACTTATTACGACCATACGCGAAAGGTTGCCATTTCAATTCAGTTTGCATAAAAAATATATTAGGTTTCTGCAGTTTTTCCACCTATGAAAACTATGTTGCTTCATTGTTCTATCAGTTATTTAGTTTTGCTTTATTAGAACTAGATGGCGCTATGTGAATAGGAAGTCTAGAGTTGTAGAGAGAAGAGTCAATTAAATATTTAAGGGTATCTAGTAGTGTTATGTAGGTTTTTGACAAGCCGCACAATGGCATCTTCTTACGATTGGTTAATCGTAGTCGTACATGAAATATACATAGTCTTTATTTTTATTCCTGCTCTAGTGTAGTGTATATCTGGTTAACTGTAGTCATACAATGTGTGTATGACTACAATGTGTCATACATGTCATGAAGCTTAAATTGTCCTTACAATAAAGTACAATATTATATTGTGTGCATTGTTACCGTAGACTATGACTAACAAGCTATACATTTTATTAATTGTCCTTATAAGTGACCAATCTTTGCAAATTTTAAACAAATTAGTTATTAAAAACAAAATCTATGACGTAGCTTAGTACTGTCATTTTAGTTTGAATATGTGCGATTATTAGTTCGTAATATGATAAGTATGAAAAAACGGGCTTAATTAAGTGCTATCGTAGGTATCAGAGATACCTACGTCGTATTTATTTCAGTCATTGCATCTTAAGAGGAATACTTTTATCTTAAATTTTAAACTATTAGATACCAAAACTTAGATATATATATACATATACTTAGGTTTAAGGTTTGGAATAATCATATAAATTTTGTGAAACATTTCTGTATCTAAATATTTATTTTTATAGCTAACTATTATGTTTGTTATTATTTTGTTTGATAAGGTGTACAAAATATAGATATACTTATTGAATGTTTGTTATTATTTACCCTTAGTGCAGTCAGCGCCAAACTGATGTAAATTGATCTTACTCGTACAAGCATAAATTCCTAAAGATGTACCTACGCATTCAGAGTACCTACACATATGACCATATCGACGGTGAAAAGCGAACCTGCTGTAACCCAGAAAAAGAAAAATGCTTAAAAGAGCCCAAAAACTTTTTGAATTTTCGAAAAAAGAAAACATATTTCTTAAAGTAACTTAAATCCTTCAACCATGGTAGGTATAATAGTTTAATTTTTTTTTTCGAAAATTCAAGAAGATTTTGGGCTCTTTTAAGCATTTTTCATTTTGTGGGTTACAGCAGGTTCGCTTTTTAACGTCGATATATAAATTGATCATAACTAAGCAACAATGTTTTCAAGTTAATGTCAGGATGCTCAATTTTAGGTTTGCAAACAAAACGGTCATTTTTAAGTTACTTTTGTAGCTAATATCATATCGTATATTATTACCAAGACTTTGTACAGCTAAATGGCACCCAAGAAAACCTTTTTTTTCGAGCGACAAACCACAAACATCGGCAACTTATATTTCTTTTAACTACTTAGCATTCATTTTTTTCTGACCTATAAAATAGTAAATTTTCTTATTGAACACTAATATATCGCAGGACTCAATGTCATTGTGTGAAACGATAATATTACAGAACATCCTGGAGTCGGTCTCTGTGTGATTGGATTCCAAATCGGTAACGACAGCAAAACTTGCACCTTAATTTTTAAAACATTTTGTGCGGTCATTGAATCCGCCATAAATACGGCGTGTCCAAGAACGTACTAATAGGACTTTAGGAGGAGTAACCATGCACAATTTCATCGAAGAAAATACCCCAATGGTAGGTCAATTCTTAAACCCTGCCATTCTGTAGCAACTTTTATTTTTTACTTTCATAGAATTCACAATGATTTAATAAAGAACGACTGTTGTGGATCTTTCAGGGGCTCAATGTTGATGTTACCTATATGATATGATTATATTAATTATAAAATTTAAATCCGCCATTAGACGTAGCTTCTTATCAATCATGTACATTATTCAAATATATTCTGTTCTGTTAATAAAGTTCTGTGGATTTTGTTAATGATAATAAATAAATAAATGAAAGTTCCTACTGCTCCTAAAGTCCTATTACTACCCATTATTGCCCGTAGTAGTACCATGATGCTTGGTAGTTCCATATATTCTTCATCTAATATATAAAATTTTCGTGTCACAGTTTTCGTTGCCATACTCCTCCGAAACGGCTTGACCGATTTTGATGAAATTTTTTGTGCTTATCCGGTATCTATGAGAATCGGCCAACATCTATTTTTTTTTATTTATATGGCAAAACAACGTTTGCCGGTTCAGCTAGTATTTAATATTTTTTTAAGTGTATTCTTTAAGGTTACTGTAAAACTTATTCAAGTTCATCATCCCAATAAGCTTAAGTAACTTTTTTTGGCAGTAAGTGTAAACATTCTTTTAAATTATTGGCATTTTAAAAAAACACGCAAAATTTCACACCCTGTGACAGTGTTTTTGCTGCTGTTGCCACAAATGTTCACTTTTGGAAACTTTTTTTTTTTATATGTAACCCTGAATAATGCTTCTCTAAACTGTTATCAACATTTCAAATCCAGCTCCTCGAGCTTGCATAAAAATAGGACTTATTTCCAAGAAAAAAATTAAAAATTAAAAATGGCCTAGTTTTAACTGTCTGCATTGAAAAAAAATTGTATTACGCGAGTTTGGCAAGTTGTGTCAAAAGTTGGCGCATTTAGTAAGGATCCCAAAATGGTATGACACGTGGTATATTGTAGTTGCTATCATGAACAAAAAAAAAATTCGTAAAAATCCAGTGTTCAACAATTTTTTCTTACCTGGTTAAAAAATATTCTAATGGGCCCAAGGTTTTCCAAAGAGTCGTAAATTGTAAGTTGTGACAAAGGAGTCTTTCTAGGAAGTGTAAGCGAGATAGTATTTGTGCTAAAGTGATTGAGTGAGACGGAGAGAGTCACCTTCTCAAGTGCGAGCGAGACAGGTATGGACGCTAAAGTGACTGAGATGGAGAGAGTCATTTTACCAAGTGCGAGAGAGACAGAGAGTGACGCCATTTATTCGCTATTGTAGATACACATTACAAACCAGTCAGTACGTTACGTTCCTTCGTTTACTGCGCTTGTTTTCGTATTCGTTTGTGTTGATTTCGTACTGTTTACTTTTGGCTATGTTTATGGACTTGTGATTGCTTGCGATTTAGATTCGGACTGTTTGTTTTCTCTTAACGACGACCTTTGCTTTCCTCTGGACTATTGTGTGAGTGTGTGACAAGTGCCGAGATGTCTTCGTATACCACTCGCGAATACGCTAATATGCACCTTATTTGGTTATGGTGAGTGCAGGTGTAATGCCAGTGCTGCTGCCAGACTTTACCGCGAAAGGTACCCAAACGCTGCTCGTTACCCCGATCATCGGGTGTTTACGAATGTGCATCGGTTGCTCTTCTCAGAAGGCCGCCTCCCAAATCAAACGCATGGTGGAGGCAGACCCACCAACCCTATGGAAGAAGAAGTTCTACAGGCTGTCGAAGAAGACCCAAGTACTTCAGTAAGAGATATTGAAACGAACACCGGAGTGCCCAAAAGTTCAGCCCACCGTATTTTAAAAAGAAATGACCTACACCCATACCACGTACAGCGAGTACAGACATTATTTATTTATTGCATTGCTATGTGACATATAATGTTACTATAGATGTATTTGTATACAGCGTATGAATTTGAATTTGTTTTATTTTTATTTGTATATTATCAATGTAATTATTTATGTATTATTATTATTATTATATTTATGTATATATTTACAATCAACTGTCATCCAAACCTGTTCAATCTGTGTGAACTTTTGTAATGTGTAATATTTTAGAATAAGTGTAAAACTGCTTTGTAATTGAAATTTACCTAGTTAAAATTGTTGTGAAACTCTGTTAGTGGCTAAGTGTTATGTCTAAGTATAAAAAAAACATTGTTAATTATAGAATTGCTGTTGAGTTTCTAAATAAATAAATAAATTACCCGGTGACTACCAAAATAGGGTGAATTTTTGCCGGACGATATTGGAGAGGTACAGAGATGACCCACTTTTTCTAACAAAAATTTTATGGTCGGACGGATCAACTTTTAAAAAGGACGGCTACGTGAACATGCACAACCTGCATGAATGGCGTGTTGAAAACCCTCATTTAACGAGACAGGATCGGTCCCAGTACCGATTCAAAGTTAACATGTGGACCGGAATTTTGAATGGCAAAATAATTGGTCCTTTTGAGTTGCCTGATGCATTAACTGGCGAGGTTTACTTAGACTTTCTTCAAAACCATCTTCCAAATTTATTAGAAGACGTGCCGCTAAGCATTTACAGAGAAATGTGGTTCCAACAAGATGGGTGCCCAGCGCACTTTGCTCGCCCCGTAAGAGAGTACCTCGATGAAGAGCTTCCTGGGAGATGGATCGGGCGGGCTGGACCAATCTCGTGGCCGGCCCGTTCACCGGACTTGAATCCTTTAGACTTTTTTTACTGGGGAGCTGTTAAAGAAAAAGTTTACGAGAAGCCCATTGGGAGTGAACATGAATTACGGCAGAGAATAGCTGAAGCAGCTCAATTTGTAAATAATGTACGATACGCTAGAAAGATAGCTCGATCTTTTTTAAAAAGATGTCGCGCTTGTATTGCCACCGAAGGAAGGCATTTCGAACACTTATTATAACATTTTAAGAATTATTGTAAATTTTATTAATAAACATTGGTATTAAAATTTTGTTTTATTTAAAATTGAAACCTTTAACAATAAATGCCTATTCCAATGCACACACAAAAAAAAAAAAATTAAAAGTGAACAATCTGTTCATTCAATAAAGATAGACGAGTACATCAGTACAATGTACAATTCAGTTAAATTTAATCAGTGTGTACATTGGAATCGGCTCCAATGTAACCAACGATAAGCTTTGCAATTTTAACCAAGTAAGAAAAAAAGTTAAAAATGGGTTTTCATGGAAATATTTTTTTTTGTTCATGATAGCAGCTACAATTTGCCAAGTGTCATACCATTTTGGAATCCTTACTAAATGCGCCAAGTTTTGTCACAACTTGCCAAACTCGCGTAGTACAATTTTTTTTCAATGCAGACAGTTAAAACTAGGCCATTTTTAATTTTTAATTTTTTTCTTGGAAATAAGTCCTATTTGTATGCAAGCTCGAGGAGCTAGATTTGAAATGTTGATAACAGTTTAGAGAAGCATTATTCAGAGTTACATATCAAAAAAAAAAGTTTCCAAAAGTGAACATTTGTGGCAACAGCAGCAAAAACGCTGTCACAGGGTGTGAAATTTTGCGTGTTTTTTTAAAATGCCAATAATTTTGAGAACACGTGACTTACATTTTTTTAAACATTTTTCTGATAACCAGCATGACTTGCCTTGTCACCCGGTTCCGGGTTGACGTCGAGTTTTGGGACACCCTGTATAAAGAGGCATTAATTTAATTTACAGTTTGGATATCTTTTGTAAGTAATACAGTGCGGCCAACGTAAATTGTGGCAACGTCGCACTAAATAGCGTAACATAATGCGCAATTTCCACAGACTTTTTAATGGCAACAAATGCCAGGTAAGGTAGTAAATAGCTTATCTTATTCAGGTTACAATAAAAACAGTTTTATATGATTAAACTATTTTGAAGTGTTTGAGGTTTTGCATTAATAAGTTAGCTTGATATTTTCACTAACTTTAGTACAAGTCGAGGCATGGTACATAAAAATTACATCAAGATTACTTAGGGGCCACGTAGTTGACTTAAGTAACATATTATTTATAATAATATGTTGCTTAAATTAGTTTGCTTCCATGCGAACTATGGATGTCTGGGAGCGAAAGAAAAACATAGAATGTACCAG
Organism: Stenoptilia bipunctidactyla; assembly: GCA_944452665.1. Taxonomy (NCBI): domain Eukaryota; kingdom Metazoa; phylum Arthropoda; class Insecta; order Lepidoptera; family Pterophoridae; genus Stenoptilia; species Stenoptilia bipunctidactyla. Next base: position 8,203,790 of record OX101742.1, read on the forward strand.
CTGCTTTTTTCCCGGGCAAACTTTAAGAGTCAGCTAGGGGACGGAGGTTTTATTGGCGTTTTGCGGGTGATAGGCTGACCCCCTGTCCCTGCAATAGTCTCTATCCATCATTATAATAGGTACCTCTAAAGTCAAACGTGACATCAGATGTTCTTATAACCTCTGGTGTCCTGCCTACCCCATAAGGGATACAGGCGAATAAAATCTACATATTTACCTCCTTTTGCAATAACGGCGATTGACTTGTTTGTAGGTAGTGTAAAATGGTCATTAAGTCCGCCTATTTTACTTTTCTTATCACTGCAATAAAGTAGTACTATATAAATTATGTGAAACAAACAACCACATTTTGTTATGCTAGTTTATGTATTTTTATTTTAAAATAATACAATCTACGAAAATATTTTATAAACATCGAATACATCATGAAAACTATTACACTGAGAATCACTAAGAGTGTTAAAGCGGTAATGTTTTGATACAACGAATTGTACTCTGTCGCGGACCTCAAATGTAACCCTCCTTTTGTCTTGATGATATGTTCAATCCAGAATACCGCTTCTGTGCCTGGTTCCATTAGACGATGATGGAAAATTCTCGAATATTCCTTTGCTTTCAGTTTGTACCTGAAATTATTGCATAGGTACATGTGAACTTGGTTAGTTATGGTTATGCCACTCTGTCACTCCAGTGAGAGACCTAAGCAGTTCGCTCAACCAAAAGGGTTGTGAACATGAATGTGTAAAAAAGGATACTGTGAATTAGACATTAAAAGATGAATGACGAAAAAGAATGAACTATGTACTTATTTTATTTTTATTAGAAATTAGGCTTTTAGATAGGTAGATCATAGATTAGTCACAATAGTTAATAAAATAAATAAAATCCCCAGGCAATCACACCAACTACATGGCCTCAAAGTAAGCAAAGCTTGTGTTATGAGATACCATGTAGCGAACTAGGGGGAACCTAAAAATATATGGGTAAACGCCCAGACCCGATCGAACCCGCAACCACTGGCGTCTGCGGTAGATAGGTTAACCCAAACGCCAAAGTGGTCGTACACAGTAATACACAGAACAGCTAAATTTCTATGTCATTGGTCCACACAGGGCATAGAGAAAGTATAGGTAATTACTTGCTAAGGAAAAGAGAAAACGTCAATATGTTTATAAAATTAGTTAAATTGAGTGAATTGCTAATTAGTTTTATTGATCTATTACTTAAAGCTTACTTTGGATTGTGAAGCATTTCATGTAAAGCAACTTTCAAATGCCTTGCCATGTCAAAACTTAGATCCACTTTGATGGCATATCCATTAGCCACTGCTTTATTGATATTTATGAATTGGTCATAATGCACTGGTATCCCAATTACAGGAACACCAAAATTAATTGCTTCTGTTGTTGAAAGTAAACCTGCATGCGTAATGAAGACTTGAAGATTGGGATGTGCTGGAAATAAAACAATAACCACTACGTTTAATTTAAGTTACTGTTTGTTATTCATTCTTATCATTAATAATGAATAAAGTGAGAGTAAAATCATACAATTTATCTCTTGTTGAGAATACTGCGAAGGTTTATTAAGTTGCCCAGAAAATATATTTTGTGGCAAACAATTGCGATTGCAAAAGAATATTGCAATTGTTTGTGTAGTATAATAAAGTAGTTGAATAAACTCCATGTCTTGACTTGATCGTGTGTGATAATGTAGGAAAATAAAAGATTTGTAATATACTGCTTATAAGATCATATATTATGTTATCGTTCATTGTCGAAGTAAACACTTCTGTTTTATTCATAAAGACCTATCTCGGCATATCGCATAATGTTTATCCCACCCAAATTACTGTGTAATTTCAACTAAAAATATTTGCAGAAGACGAATTTTGTCATTCATTTGTGTTTGCACAGGTGTGCCTTACTTTTTATCAACGGAGAGGTTTCTAACTAAAAGACGATCAACGCTGTTCTTTTATTTTTTGTATCTCCATATTGCAATTAAGTACCTACTTTCCGATGTTTTTCTTTTGGTGGATTCTTCGATTTCACCTAATCTTTTATAATATTTGAAATTGAAGTCCTGAAAGCTATACCTTAAGATTTAAGTATGCCTTAAATACGTCAGGCAGTTGTCCCACCAGAAATGATGGACAAGTAACGAGTAAAACTAGAAGCTAGAAACTAGAAACTAGTTACTGAGCAGCGGGAAACGAATGTGTAATTTTACTTTTTTCGCTGGGATATGGGATGAGTACTAGATTTTGTCGCTAGAAACTAGTTACTGAGCAGCGGGAAACGAATGTGTAATTTTACTTTTTTCGCTGGGATATGGGATGAGTACTAGATTTTGTCGCTGGCACTGTAGAGACCTAATGATCGCTAGATGGTCTCATGTGTCCTCGCCAGTACTGTGGACAGTTAGGAATCAACTATATAAGTCTCTTTTTGTTCTCGAGAAATTAGAAGATGCAGTGCTGGAACAACTATCTATGAAAAAACTATCTAATATGGCATGATAAGTTTATTTGCGGCCGATTTCAATGACTAACAAGAGAGTTAACTTATTGATAAGGTGTTAAGACCGGCCATTAGGCGACAACAGTGGAAAACAACGGTAGGCGGCGGCGACGGTGAAACTGATATTGAATTACGGTTAACAAATAATTCTAAAATCTGTCTGTAGGTTAGTACAATCAACTAAACAAATACTATACACCATATTTTCTTATATGATATGTCTTGCATGATTCATATTTAATTTTTTAATAATCTTACAAACAAGTTTTGTTAGTTCTATTTAATGATCTTATGTGTATTTAAAATTCTCAGGAGAATCGTCTACCTAGGTACTTAAAATTTTATCTTAATAATTTAAATAAGTGTGTGTAAATATTGTTTTGTATTTGTCAATAACCATAAGAATTGTGATATTTTTGACAATCATGCAATCAGTATGTACCTACAGTTGATTAATTTGTTAGTAACACATGTAAGTGCATGTTTGTTAGATAGTAAAAGCCTTAAAATACGAAACACAATACGTGTTACAAAACTGAGAAATATCTTTCCGAAACTGTTCGAATTCACTTATCAAATAGATTTATCATTTTCTTTTACCTATTTTAAATTATCTTTATTATTTTTAATTATTGTGATATAAAATTAAAAATAAATTCGGCATTTCAAAAAAAATTAAGTCATTGTAAGTGATCGTCGTATTGAAATGAATAAAAAAATATGCACCGTCTGCAAAGTTAATAGTTAATAAATTGTAAAGTTAGTACCTATGTCAGTGACTATAATAGTTTTAAATCTATATTACCAAGAATACTTTGCTGAGGCGCCCAATTTACAATGTGAACGTTATCAGGCAATCCCGATATTGATTCTTCATATTTCCAAATTACTGTTTCATTTAGATCAGCAAAAATCTGTAGTAATTCGTTTTGTACTGTCTTTGGAAAATCTTTGCTCATCCACAAAGAACCCATGCTGAAGTATATAGCACCTTCTGGAGCACTTAGAATTCTATCAAGATCCTGAAAATAAATTACACCAATCATTATCACAACTAATGATGCCACTGATGATGAAATGAGATGATGCAAATAGCCCACTGCAGGGCTACGAGTTTCTCCTCTGGGTGACGTAGAGGTTTAGGCCGTAATCCACCAAGCTGGCCCAGTGCTGGTTGATGAATGCCAGAATTTTCAGGGTTCCGAAATGGCTTCAGTGGAACAAACCCTAACGACTACTGTGTACAGCATCCGGGACCGATTGCTTAACGTGCCCCTGGAAGCACGGAAGTCGTCGTGAGAAATAAATGATCGGCGGTCACCCATCCTTTCACCGACCGCACCGAACGTCGCTTAACCTGCGATGTTGTATGAAATGCACAGTAACCACGGGCCACAACGATATATATGAATACTAAGCTTGAATATATCGAGGGCAGTTTCTTTGTCACCGAATAGTTTTCAATTGTTTAAAATGTAAATTATTTTTCGGTAACTTAACCCAATTATGACGCATTAATTCCTGGTGGTAAGTGTTGATCGGAGTAAAGATGAAAATTACAGGTTTAAGAAGAACTGGATCTTTTTTTAAATTATTATTTTTTAATCCTTATTGCTAAATCACAATCAGCGTTAGGGTTATATTTTACGGAAGACTTTGAATATTTTACGGTTATATTTGAGGGGCTAACCTTTATTAGTCATTCTTACAACTAATAAATTTGAACCTTGCTTACGTAATTGCTTTATGCTTATGGTATTTCAAAGAAAGTCTATATATTTTCATATGTTAAAGCAAGCTTTTTAACGCACTTTAATTCGCGCTCAGCAATCTTTGAGAATGACATGATAAAAAAATGATTCTTGATTGATTGTGTATACTTGTGCTTACCGTTGGCAACTTTGCAACAGGAGTATCAACGTGATATCCCGCAATCATCTTCATGTTTTGTGGTAAACTTGGTATATTTCCAAATGCACCGTGATAATTACTTAGAACTAAAGACGCGTTGAATATAATTTTATTGTACGATGGCAGACTTATATTCCGAATTTTGGCAAAAGGACTAAATATATGCTTGTAGACTTCATTTTCTAAACTGTTTACTTTAAACCTGAAATAACATAAAACAATAAATAGAACATACTATATAAACATGCTGGGCTATTAAATGCAAAAATATTTTTCAAATCCGACGGTTTATTAGTTTTTCCTATTTGAAACGCCATGATAATGTATGTTTCAATATTGTATACAGGGTTGATTTTAATTAGCGCATCAACATCATTTAATCTACGAATTTTTAAAATTGATAGTTTAAAAATTCTAAGTTTTCCCATACAAAAAATATTTATTGTCTCTGAACTGGCGTTATTCTATTAAGATCTTGCGTCACGCCACGAGCAGCGGGGCTCGGGGTTTGCTGGGTGACTTACAAAATACAGCAATAAATAACAGAGGGAGCAAAAATTTGGTTATTATTTTTATTTTTTTGTGTTACTTAATTATCAAGATTTGTAAAAAGTGGTAGGGTAAGGAGGGGGAATGGAGTTCACTTAAGGAAAACATGGTGTATTTTTAAAATTATTTATGATAAATCAAAACTATAAAGACTAGGCAATTCTTTGATTATCGAGTAATCAACAATTAAACAACAAAAACATATATCTTTGACCTTTTAGTTGTAGAAAAACATTAAAAAAAAACAAGTTTGAGCGGCATTGCCCCCGACTATGGATAATGCCGCTCATGGTACGGGGTAATGACGTTCGATATTTTTTTAGAATTTGACTAGTAATATACATTTTAATTAAATAAATATTAATGGGATCAACCTAATACAATAAAAGGAAAGTTTAAAATCACAAATAGGCATCAATTATTTCCATTTGTGCTGAAGACCATTTTCTTTTAAATTTCACCAATATAGTGAAACTTAAGATTCAAATTAACTTCAATTATTATGATATAAAATAAAAACTATTATGATTAGATCGAATACAGCTGTTTTATGGCTATTTCTTTATACAAACCTTCTTCTTAGTTTTTTGCATATCTGCAGCAATACAAATTTGTCACTAAGGGGTAATGGCGCTCCGGTGAGCGGCATTTCCCCAAACGGCAGTTCGGTAAATTAGTTGCAATAAAAAAAAATCATGCACATTATTTAAAACTTGATTGCATTATTACAAAAAAATAATAAAGCTTTATTGTAAATAAATATATTAATAACTAAACAACCATTTAAAATGGGGACTTACCGATAAAAACAACCAATCAAAAATTACATCATCGCGTCTGCAAACGCAAAAACGCACTTCACTGTCACATGACGCGACTTGACAAACCGTGTGCATCGCTGTCTTTTAGATAGAGGCCCTATCCCTTTGCACTTCAAAAGATTTTGCTACATGCTATCTTTCATTTTGAAAGAGTTACAGAGGTGAGCGCCATTTGGGGACTGGAAACTGCTCGCGTCCGCAAGGTTTAGCCCTCGATGCCTTGTACGTGGTCCCTGGGTGGTGCTAAACGAGCAGTAAAATCTGGTGGTAGGCTTCGGCCGTGGCTTGTCACCACCCACTAGACAAAACCATGCCGCCAAGTAACCTAGTTGCGTTCCGGCATGATGTCTAGTGTAGCCATTGAGGAGGATAGGTCTGAGTAATCGTGCTGCATCGGAGAACTGTTTACAACTCGTAGGATAATGACTCACCGGGTAACTCGTTTTGGAGGGTAGCGGGATCCGAAGCACGGTGCACCGCTGGCCGACCGCAGGTAGTAGGGGGCCCAAGTAGCATGCCAGCCACATGCAAAAGGCTGCCCCGCCACCTCGCGAAAAATCCCGGGAGGCTCCATCGTGCCGGTTGGCGACCGGTTTGAGAGGACCCGATGGCGAACTCGGGGGGGTTCGGGCGTCCCCGCAGTCTCCAAGCGAGTTTCCCAATGGTGCGTCACCCCTATCGAGTTGCTTGGTTCCATTTGCAGCGCTTCACTCAACTTCTGTTCTCCTCCCTATTCACTCCACTCCAAAACTAATGAAAGGTCCAAAGAAGAGTAAGGTAACACAGCGGTTGCACTTCCTCTCGTTTAAAGTGCACTTCTGTAACATCCGAGGAGTGCACTCCAATCTCAATGATGTCCACCACCACCTCGAGACGGAGAGACCCCACCTACTCTTCCTAACGGAGACGCAGATCTGTGATCCGTCAGACTCGGCATACCTTTGTTACCCAGGTTACATCCTGGAGTCCAAATTCCACCCGCACGCCGGGGTGTGCATGTATGCCAGTGACAAGATCTGTTGTCAGCGTCTCCGTTACTTAGAAGTGCCGGACCTTTCAGTTATCTGGGTTCACATAGATACCGGCTTAGACCAAATGGTATACGCTGGTATTTATCGGTCACACAGCGGAGATCGGGAGACAACGAGGCTTATGGACTATCTCAGCAGTACAGCGGACAAGGTTCAGCCACGTTTTCCCACAGCGCAGTTGGTGTTCCTGGGGGATTTTAACGCACACCACGGACAGTGGTTATACCCGTTTCAGGACACTGACCATGCTGGTAGAGAGGCTTTTAAGTTTTCGCTCACTCATGGCCTCTCTCAGCTTGTTGACGAGCCTACGCGCATCCCAGACGTTGCTGGCCACACTGCTTACTGCCTGGACCTTCTGTTGACAACCGATCCGGACAGATATTCGGTGTCCGTCACTGCACCCTTAGGGACATCCGATCACTGTCTGGTGAAATCTGTATCGCAGTACTCGCCACCTGACACCCGACCAAGTGGTTCTAGGCGAGTATGGCGTTACAAGTCGGCAGATTGGGATGAAATGCGACATTTCTTCGCATCTTATCCGTGGCGGCAAGCTTGTTTTACATCAACCGATCCATCGTGCTGCGCTGATGCAGTCTCAAGTGTGATAGGTCAAGCAATGGAGTTCTTCATTCCCTACGCTGATCTATCCCTTGAAACCAAAGCTCGCCCATGGTTTAGTGCTGAATGCTTTTCCGCTGAAAAGCGTAAGCGAGAAGCGTACAAAGCCTGGGCAACCGCTCGCAGAAGCAAAGCCGTGGATTCGCATGAACACAAAAAGAGGTACAATGCTGCCGCCAAGTCCTGCAAAAAGGTGATCAAGAGAGCTCGTTTCGCCCACATTGGCTGTATCGGAGACAGAATAGCCTCGTACCCCTCGGGAAGTAAAGCTTTCTGGTCCCTCGCCAAGTCGGTCGAAACGAACTTTTGTCGCCCGTCGCTGCCGCCTCTGCGGAAACCTGACGGTTCTCTGGCCCACACCGCTAAGGAAAAGGCGGATTTATTTGCCAGTATCTTTGCGGAAAATTCTCGTCTAGATAGCCAAGGTAAAATCCCACCCCAATTACCTCAGTTCGGTCCTACAATGGGTACCGTTCATATTCGACAAAAGGAGGTTCTTAAGTGCTTGCTGCACCTAGACGAGAATAAGGCTAGCGGCCCAGACGGTATTCCTGCAGTGGTGTTGAAACGCTGCGCAGCTGAGTTGTCTCCCGTTTTGACGCGTCTCTATGGACTCTCTTTGGAATCTGGTAAAGTCCCCAAATCCTGGAAGCTGGCTAAAGTACAACCAGTACCGAAGAAGGGAAGCCGTGCTGATCCTGTCAACTATCGACCAATTTAAATCACCTCCATACTTTGTAAAGTCATGGAACGTGTATTGAACAATCGACTCCTGGCATACCTTGAGACCAACGAGCTCCTAAGCGATAGCCAATATGGTTTCCGCAGTGGACGCTCGACCGGCGATCTTCTCGTGTATGCCACACACTTATGGAGTGAGGCCTTGGAGGGTCATGGTGAAGCAATAGCTGTATCCTTAGACATCTCCAAGGCCTTTGACAGGGTCTGGCATGATGGTCTCTTAAGCAAGCTTCCAGCATATGGCATACCGACCGGGCTCTGCGACTGGATATCTGATTTTCTGAGGGAACGGTCGATTCGAGTAGTCTTAGACGGCTATTCCTCTGACCTAATGGCGATTAATGCCGGGGTACCTCAGGGATCTGTTCTCTCTGCAACTTTATTCTTGCTGCACATTAATGACCTCCTAACACCAGGCATTATTGGATATGCTGATGACAGCACTGTTGTTGAGAGATATATATCCAATGCGCGAACGAGCGCCCATGAAATCCAGGTTTTGAGAGAGTCTATGATTGAGCGCGTTGATTCGACCTTGCGGAATGTGTCCGATTGGGGCGAATCTAACCTGGTCAAATTCAACGCCTCCAAAACACAAGCGTGTCTATTCTCCGCAAAAAAGAGCACCTTTACTCTTACGCCCACTTTCCAAAATGTATCTGTTCCCATCACCGATCAACTAGGGCTTTTGGGCGTCACTATAACGTCCAAATTAAACTTCGGACAACAAATTGAGTCTATGGCAAAAACGGCTTCCAAAAAATTGGGTATCATCTCGAAGGTCCGGCGGTACTTCAACCCTGAACGGCTCCTCAACTTATACACAGCCCAAGTGAGGTCTTGCATGGAGTACTGTAGTCACCTTTGGGATGGTTCTGCCAAATACCAGCTCGAAGCGCTAGACTCTGTTGACCGAAGAGCCCGAAAACTCATAAATAACAACAACCTTACAAATAAAAAATTGCAGACGCTGGAGCATCGTCGTAAGGTTGCTTGTTTGACAGTATTTTATCGGCTACATTTTGGTGAGTGTGCGAGTGCTCTTTTTGACCAAATTGAACCCACCCCTTTTTACCACCGGACTACCAGACACAGACAGAACTTCCATCCGTATATAGTGGATATACCAAGAAGTCGAACAAAACGCTTCGATAGTTCCTTTTTGGTACGGATTGCCAAGGTGTTGAACCATCTACCTGCGTCTGTTTTTCCTGACCACTACAGTCCTGGAACTTTTAAGTGTCGAGTGAATAGGTTTCTCGTGGATGGACGTGTAACACCATAGTCTTCATGCGCACTTTCCATCAGGTGGCATGGAAGACAAACGTCCTATCCTTACAATATAAAAAAAAAGCGCCATTCCCCCTCGCTCCCCTATAGGTAACAAATATTGTGATGCGCTGATTAAAATTAAATCTTTAGAACTGTGTTTCAGAATTAAAAAAAATTGTCAATTACAGAGCTTTTCCATATTCAGTTATAACTCGGCATCGCGAATTTAATACTTATACAAACACATCAATATACTTAAATATTAATACTTTTATGTAAAACTAACAATGTCCATAGGCCTTGTTGTCACTTAACGTCAGGTGAATGTAGTGGCGGCTGGCCCGCTCCCTTTACATGTACAAAAAGGTAACTTACCGCTTTATGCTTCTCCATTTAATTTGTGTCCATAATTCCTGTATCCTTTGATAGAATGTAAAAGGATGAATGTTGTAAGACAAGTAATCAGCTGTGTAAGCAGGATTGGCTATTTCGTTCAGCAATCTCATAGATGCCCAATTCGGTGCCAAGGAGTAACTCCAAATCATTGGACATTGGTATAAAGCCGCGAAACTAGAATTAATACATTTGTCTATGAGTCATCGGATTTTTTTTGAATATTTACATACTTTTGTAAGAACATGTCGTTCTTGACAATATGGCACAAGCGAGATTATACAGGGCGACTGGTGGGTTACTTTTGAAATTCAAGGACGTGATAGTTTGAGATCATACAGGAAGAGAAAAAATATAACAAAAATTAAACATAAAAATTTTACTGAGTCAACTTTACCGACGCAACGCAAGGTTACACTAGCATCGGTAGCGATCCGCTTGCCAGATCACGTGCCGCGATTGACTCAGGCGGTAGATAGTAAGAAAACTTTATTTATTTATAGGGACTTCTGGAGAAAAATAAGTACCTAATTTTATTACATAATTATGATCAGAATCGAGTACTGAGCTATCCTTCAATATATAAAATTTGTCTAAAGTCACCCTGTATAAACACAAAAATTAAAAAATAAACATAGCTTAACGAAAGTTGTACAATTTGGTTCATATAGATGTATGCGAGCGTATTTCCGCGTGAATGTGATGAATCTGAGCGACTGTCGCTTGCTTGGCGGCAGGATCTCCTTTAAGATTCGCTGGCTAGCGACCTCACAACATATAAAATGCACTCCGGCGCATATACATTACAGCAATGTCTAAAGAAGAGTCAGTTCCTAAGTTAGTGTGCTCTCGTCTTTCACAACATTCGCGCTTACTATTAAGTCGGATTTTCACGAAATTGTCCAAAGTTACGAATTTGCTTGGTTGATGATTCGATGCCGACCTGAACTACCTTTTCGTAATAGTATACAAGGTGTTCCTGTTGATTTCCTATAACTTTGAGGTTTTGTTCGTTAATAAAAAACAATACTTTTTGCCAAAGAATATGTGTTTAAAAGTGCATAATTTCCAAGATATCATCAATCTTAATATAATGAGTTAAATTATCACCTTTGTAAAAATCTCTTTAACATTAATTAGATAGACGCGTGTAACTAAAGCCATACAACAGCAACAAAAACATTTTAAACGTTGAGGAACGTTGCATACAATGTACAACGCAAAGCGTTGCGAACTGCCCCTGTACAAGCGATAAAAAAGGGATAGAAAATGCCACGTTGTCATACTTCGCATAAAGGTGTTTTGACTTAATTGAATTATATTGTATGAAAAATAAAAACAAAAAAATTGAAAAAGTAATCATTGATTCGTGAATTGATTCTATTACATGGTCCCATTAATACCCTAGGGTTATGGGAAATCAACAGGAACACCTTGTATATACTTACCTCGCATAAATTTCAGTCTCTACATAATCTGATATGACTACATCGAATGTTATATTTAGATTTTCCAACATTTTCTGTACATCTTCATTCTCAAACGTCAGTCTTGCTATATCCAACGCCGACTTCTGCATCTGCTCTGTATCGAATGTTACGTCTTTATTGTTCATGGCAAAACTGATTTTTGAAGAATCATTTCGTTTACCTGCAAAGTAGAAAATTATTTTTTTGGGAACTGAGTAATAGTTATTTACCAATCCAGAAAAGTATATTTTATTAAATACTATCAAACAATCTATACATATAATAAAATGGTAGGAAAGTCGAAGAATACTTGGGGTATGATCTACAATCGAAACAGAAACAAAAAATATAGTTTTTAGAATTTTTGTCTGTTTGTCTGTTTGTCTTTCCGGGATAAACTCAAAAAGTACTGCATAGATTTACTTCAAATTTGGCATGAAGATAGTTAAGAAGTCGGGTCAACATATAGGCTACATATTATCACGCTAGCAGTGTTATAATCGTAGGTGCGTTTGGTGCTGCATAGCGTTCACGCAGACGACGTCGCGGGCAGCAGCTAGTTCAATATAAGTGCAGGAAACGATTTGATCGCTATGCCAAGAAAAGGGATGGAAGTCAGCTTCCCCAGGCTTTAAATATGCGTATGGAAAATATCTCAACGTTAATAATTAATTATCTTTACTAAAAAAGTATGAACCTACAAGAATTTGTATGGAAATAATTTTACTTGCACTTACTGTCAAAGTAATCAATATTACTACTGACATCAATTTCTTGAAAACGTGGCACACTTTTTCTTCTTGGAAAGACAGTAATAAAAGTTACCTAAAACAGAAAAAATCTTTTTCTAGCAATTCATTACCCAAAGGTGTTTTTAGATAATACAGGGTGTTCCGCTTACCCTATATAATACCTACCTTCTCCGAGAATTATATAGGGTAAGCGGGACACCCTGTATATGACAGGAATGTTTGATGGGAATGATAAATATTGAGATTTCTGGTTTTATAAGCTTAGCGCGTTCTTTGGCTCGAAATGTTAACTTTCGAATTTTTATTTCATTGATTTGAGTTTTTGAATTGGTCCCTATAAGTGATTTCATCGGTATAAGTGTTAATTTTTGAGCAGCATTTAGATCTGAATGTAGTTTTCTTGCTGTTTTTTTTGGTCAGAAATATTAAGTTGGATATTATCCCCATGGTACGTAAAATGATCTAAATAAAACTACTTTTTAACCGGATTAATCGCGTATAATTTATATTTTATATTTTAACTCTGGAGTCGCTTGTGACCACTGGGTCTGCAAAGACACCGAAACGTCGCGTTAAAATGTAAATTTAAAAGTAATAATTAAATAATCTTCGATTAATCCGGTTAAAAAGTAGTTTTATTATAATTATGAATCGTGAAAATTTAAGACCGTAAAATGATCTTATAAATTTGATGATTAGTTCAGCACAATAATGCATATAGGGTCGCCTTATAATAGTCAATAATATAGCAGATTAAGACTGTTGAGTTGGTCATAATTAGGAAAATAATAATATTATTTTTAAAAATCTTTGTCATAAATTAAAATTTCAAAATTCTTTTAAGTGATCAAAATTTAAGTTTATGAGTAGGTACACAGCAAGTAATAAAAACTTTTCCAATCTAATTGTATCTAGCCATAAAATGTAGATTAATCAGAAATTTTACTCATAAGAAAAGAATTTTGAAATTTTAATAAATGAAAATCTTTAAAATAAGAATATATTTTTTTTCGAAATTCAGACCCCCTCATTATTCCTAATCTGCTATTAAAATATAATTGACTATTATAAGCGGACTGAATACGTTACTCGTACACGTTACATCCCGCAGTGTTAAAGATGTATCTCCAAACGCGTGAGTAAATATCCGATAGTCCGTTGCTTTTACTAGGCCAAAAAAATCAATCGACGTCGATCGAATGGTGTTACCACCTTTATGGGGTACCGCTACCACAAAATTATCATACCAAGTTTTTGAGATTTTGCTTTGAACAATCCCAATTTAATTAATATTGTTGAAGGAGCCATTGATTTTGTTATCGTTGATAATAATATAATCAGGCCTGGCTCACTCCGCGCGGTACATTCGTTATTTACCTACAGCGAAGCGCTCCGCCGGCGTATTTCGAATGGGTCGTGTGTCACGCGTGCGCCCTTTGTCGGGACGTTGTAGATACCTACCTACCTAATAGCACTCACAGTAATTCTATGATCGAGGTCGCAAATCGTATTTAAAAATGGACATAAAAAGAAACAAATTCAATTAGATTATGTTTAGATTTGACTATGTTAAATTTAGTAAACAAAACATAGGTAGTATTACTAATTATTCGTCGTAACTTTTTTTTCATTTTGTACTTTAGGTAAGTTGAAATAATATTTTTTACAAAGGTAGAATAACAGTAATAGCTACATCGGTAGATACTTAATTACAAATGACGAGAAATAATTATTCTTCACTAGGCAGCAACCCTAACAGCGTAAGAAAAGATAAGAGGCATGCGATAGAAAGAGACAAAACTTCTAGGTATATAAATTTGCAGGAATGTAATGCTGTGCGAGCTGAATTCCACCGTATCACGTTGTAGCAAGACTCGAATTTATTTAGATCTTCTTGCGGAGTAATTCTTCTGTACTGGTACTATTACTTATTCTGTGATATAATTGAAAACACAATTACAGAGATGAATAATAAATAAATGAATGAATAAATAAATAAATAAAAGAGATTGGTATATTAATAATTTTAATAAAACTAATTATGTCCAGCAAAAAACCTTAGACGACGATCGGCCCATTAACACGATATCAGGTTTATTCGCTAAAATAGCCCTGTCTGTGATAATGGGATCCCAGTAGAGCTTGGTGTTGCCGTTTTTGGGAATTATTATTATTAATATAATTTACCGTATTCTATGCCTTTTTTTGGTTCCCATAATAGATGTTTTGTTTAAGTATCTTAATAGTATCTACTAGTTTCGTAGCGAGATTAAATTATTAGTAACTTTGCGTGTATAGTTAAGATAGTACCTATTCTATTAGAAAAAGCAAACTCAAGTTTAAATGGGCAAATGTTTGTAACTCTACTACACCAAACGAGCGGTTGGTGTAGTGATTATAGACATTGCCTTCTATGCCAAAAGTCTAGGGTTCGAAACCCGGCGGGATTATTGTAGGATATTTGTGTAATGAACACAGATTTAAGCTGTCAAGGATAGTTATATGTTTTATTAATTTTATTTCTAATATTTATTTATTTACACTATATTGCACACAGTAAAAAAGGAAAAATACAACAATACCACATAGTCATTTATATATTCAATTTTTATGTTTATTATTATGTTTATGTGTTTTATAATTAATTTGTGCATTATTTAGTCGAAACTAAGTTTATTTTACGTACCAGATAATAAATATCCGTGTATAATTATTACAATTAATACAAATATCTGCTCATCAAACAAATGTCAATAATAATAAATAAATAATAAATATTTTTGACTCTCACACAACATTATCTAGCCCAAATTAAGTTTCTTAAAGAACTTGTGTTATGGATACTAGATAACTGATATACTTAAGAAATATATAAACATACATATTGAATCAATACATATTTTTTTATTAGAATAAACTGAAACCAACATGTAAACATCCATGACTTGACGACTAATATCTGTGTTCATCACACAAATATCCGCAATTCAATTCAAATTAAATTTAGAATTCTGGACCTTTGGCAAAAGAGACAAAGTTGTACAGCTGCACCAAACCTTCTAAAGTAATTTCATGAAACGAATCACTAAAAATATTCATTTCTTATTTGACTCTTACCTCATGTCCAGCTTTAAGAAGATGTTTTGATAATCCATGGCCTAAGATACTTAAACTTTTTACAGGAAACGGATACACAATCAAAATTTGATAAGCTTCTAAACTGTTGAAAACTAATATTAAAAGTAAGAATAACTTCATGTTTTATTTTTCATAATCTACCTAAATAAATATGAAATGCACACAATTTGTCCTACATTCACAACATCGCATAATTTTAATGGAACACAAAATGTCAGGCAATAGTTTTGTAAAAAACACTCCAATTTTGTTACTTGTAACTTTGAATCACAACTATATATGTTTACGATATATTTTCTTTGTTAAAGGTAAGAATTACTTAAGTGGCCGTGCAGCCTGTATAACACATAAAATATATCTGACAAGTCTACGCCTTAGTACCTTCCTTAGTATTAAGGCGAGCTTTGTAAAATGACGGTAGCGATAAAACTCATTATACAGGATGAATTCATTTTGTATATTAAATAAGTCTCCATAGACTCCATAGTCTTATACTTAGTCTGTGTACTTTGCTCTAGTTTGGATGATTTTCAGGCATGGTTTATGAAAGAAAGTTTCTAGACACTGTTGTAAAAGTTTAAAGTTTGGTTAGGAAAGCATTTAGGTGTCAAATTAGTTTCAACTCTGTGCCAAGTTACATCAGTGATTTCTGCATATTTGAAGAATTAAGAATTAAAATAATACTGAAAACTGTGATCAGTTTGGTACTATTGTAAATAACACTCCATCATATCTGATATTAATATTGTCTTAGATTTTTGCGATTCATACTATTACCTAAATAAAAATAAAATGTAAGTAATACACGATAAATCCGGTTAAATAGTGTTTTATTTAATATCTGTTATTGCTAATGTCTAAAGTTTTCTATTTCATTATATTATTGAAAATACTTTGAGATACTCGAGACCACGGTGGCTGCAAAAACACCGAAACCTCTCAACAAAATGGAAAATACGCGACGATTATATTTAAAGCAAACTGGTACACTTAGAAACTCTTATTTATTGAAAATTAACTGATTCGATAGGAATTGTAAATATAGAAATGACATTAACATAACGATAGTAAATGGAGAAAAACAAATGGTGTATTGACTCCCATTTTTTTACAGATCTATTAAAAGAAAAAGAAAACTTACACACGAATCGAGAACCGCCTCCTTTTGGAAGTCGGTTGAAAAGGATTGTTGCACTTCATGTATTCCCATGTATTCCCATAAGTTTACGAGTCATTGGATAAAGTGAAATGTTATTGATTCAGTTGTGTGTTCTGCACTAAATAACTTTCGACGGTGTAAATAATTACAAATCATGTATAAACGTTTTAATTCTATTAACTGTTTTATGTATGTTTTTATTATTATCAAAAATATTTTTATTATTGTTTTGTCACATTGTATTATGTTATTGCATTTCAAGAAATAAAGAGCACCCTCTATTTACAAAGTTTAATAAACCCGAGTTGTATTTCCGACTTAACTGGTTTATTTTGACGCCAATCATGGGAACACGTAAAAGCTTGTTCCAGTGTCAGCGGAGTGGTAAAGTGATTATTCCTTATCATCAAAATCAGAGTTCAAAATACAGAAAATGCTATTTGTACTGATAGCCTTGTCAACAGCAATTGATAATTGACAACAAGAGTATTGTTTCTTAATTTTAATATCCATATTTAAGGGTAGTACGATTAAAATTATGAAAGAAAATATGTATTTAACAATGTATAATTTCAATCAATATTATGATAAAATTTTTTACTTTCACTTTTTATTATTTCAAAAATTACACCATATTGAGAGCAATGAATACAAAGCTTTGTCATAGTAACGATATTATATTTTCATAAAAAAAAGAATTTACTTTAATTTCTTGATTCATATTTAATGAAATGAAAATCGTTTATAAATACTGCATTTCATCGCGTTTTATTATATTCTACACTAGCTGGTGCCCGAGACTTCGTCTGTACAAGTTTAGTATTTGGAGGAGACTAATTTCTTCCAAAGGCCTGATCCTAGCACCAAACGAAAACAATATAGCGCCATAGTTTTAATTTTTTTATTTTCACAATGTCATTTTAAATTGTAGCCGATATGTTATTTTGATGTATTAGCTTTGGCGACCGGCTGGTGTAGCGGTTACATACATTTCATACTGGCGGCAGTTGATATTTGTGTGATGAAGTAGTAGTCTGTTTGAGTACTGGGTCTGGCAAGATGTTATATTAAAGACACAGGTGCCTGCACAATCTCTACTATTTATAAGAATTGGTAGTAATCGTAATATTAAAAAAAAACTCATAATTTTTTTAAGATATTCCAAGTTTTTTTTTCATTTTCTTGATTCAATTTGCTCATACAAGATTAGGCAAAGGAACATAACCATATTGTATCATTGTAGTACATTTTATCTAAAATAAAAAACATCATTGTATTACATTTTATCTCGATGATGCATTATTAACAATTCGGAGTCATCGGAGTACTTTCAGAAAAGACGTGTTTTTTGATGGTTTGTATTAATGTGTAGCATCTCATTAGAAAGGGGATACACCGAAAAGTTTTTAAAAGTGTTTTAAAATTCTCATTGTGTCTTTTAATTTTTTTATTGCAATGTAAAAAAATATCTGATATAATAAAGGCTATAATATACAACGTGTAACATAATGAAGAGATAATACTTAAGGGGATTGTATGTTTGGTGGTGTAGTTTATAAGTAACAGTAACATAAACTTGTAATCCTTACTTACGGTTGGTTCAGAAAACAAGTTCAAAGTTTAGATCAAAATATCGAAGTGTCAACCCTAAAAACAGCTGTTACCTTTTGATAGAATCTATTCGATAACAGATGGCGTTAAAATAAAGCGATAAGTAACCAAGAGAGATACTTCAAAGTGTAATTTTGTGCCTACTAAATTAGACGACAACAACGTCTCGGGAATGTTTTTTTCGGTAGTATCTAAGTGCAGAATATTTTTAAAACTACCTTTTCACCAATATGTGCGTTTATCACGCGGTTTACCAATTTAAAACTCTACTGAAATAATAGATTTGCACCTTCGAACCGTTTAACAACACGTTAATTTTAACTATCCGTGAGAATATATTTTCTTAACCTTAAACTATGATGCATCACTGACAAGGATATTTAACTTCTTGTTTATTCTCACACACTTACAACTATCATCACCACCATACAATAAAGCTTGAAATAAATTTTAAGTAATCCAGCATTCTGCATAATTTTTATAGTCTATGAAATAGCAAGTTCGATGCCCTTTGTCTGCCGCGGATCGCTCGCTCGCTACTCCCGGGCTCTCACGTTATAGTGTTACGTATTTTAAAAACGTTTAATACTTAGAAGTCACACTGTTTGTGGTTATGAACGGATGCTGAGGCTCGGTAGCCTTCTATTTCTAATACTTAACAACATACATGATCGAAATACATTTACGACTAAAATCAAAAATGTTATCAAATTAAGCATAACCTCTTATCTGTTGAAATACCGGCTCCCGGTATATTGACATTTATGCCTATCTGTGGACACACCGGGAGCCGGTATAGCTAAGTGTGTCCTCGTTCTTTTTCGAAAGGAAGTTTTTTTATATAGTCTATCCTTTCTAACACATTACAAATGCTCACAAGAAGAAACAGGCTAGCCAGTGACGTTTAAAACTCGCGCACCTTAGGTGAAATAACAAATATTATTGACAGTCAAAACTCGACCATCGTCTGCGTTCCATAGTAAACATCAAAATTTTCAAATCTTAGATTACCTTATGTTGAAAGTTCTTTGTTGGCTATAATTTAGTATTTCTATAGAAATGCTGGAAAACAAATAAAGAATATTTAATTCACAATAAGGTTTTCAATCTCAATCGACATAATTCCCAGTAGAATCAGAGAAAATCCAAAAAGAGTAAAATTCTACCTCCAAAATGGTACTGTCTGTTGAGTATACCGGCTCCCGGTTTCAACAGACACGGCAAAAAGCGGTATTAACAGTCAACTGACTAGAGGATAAGTAATCATAAATTTAAGAGAAACGTAAAACAAAACATTAATTTAGGTACTCTCAATAAACTATGATATCTAACTTGTCATACAAAAAACTATCACATTTCTTTAGAAATACGCTATTGCAAGAAACTAATATGAAATTATTACAAATCTATCGGTAGGTATTACGTGGAAATTCTTTCGCACGGCGTCAAATCGCAACTTATACCTAATGAAGAGAGACTCAAATAGACAATCAAACTTACCCATAATTCTAATAAAAAACGAAGAAATATCCTCTCTCTCTTACATTCAAACTTTCTAAGAATTATAATGGAAACATATTCGGTAAATACCTATGATTTTGTAAACCTCAAACTATGATACAATACTTACAGCTTCTTGTACTTCTTGTATTCTCCCATACTTATAACTATCAATACATACGACAACAAAGCATTAAATTAATAAAATTAGCAACTAAGTAAAGTCGTTTTCATAAAAGATAACCCGTGCATAGCTCTTATAACAAACACACAAGGTCTATTATCGCTCAAATCGCGGGACTTCTTTCGGCGTCTCGGCGCGAACTTGCGCCTTTCGGAATTATACCCTTTGATATTTACCGCCGCCGCGCCGCGTCGCTTCCAAGCCAAAGTAAAGGTTGTTCCGTTCAAAACTTATTTATTATGAACAAATTCTCAACTCAACTAAATTTTTTATTAAAAAAAGTTAAATTACTGATGACTAACTAATTATTGTTTTTAGTTGCGGTTGTTTCAGGCAGCTGAAATTATTTTCAAGCGCTATAGGGAAAAATATCCTAAGTATACCTGTCCTGAAACTTTATTTTTTTATGAGGAATCTTTATCTTTTATTATTATTCTCTTTCTTGAGAAACAAAATGGATTAATTTCTTATTTAAAATGTGTGAAGCGTAAAATAAGTTACGTAAATTAACAAATAACAGTTTTTAATATTTTGATATTGAACAAACAACTTAAAAACTATTGAAGTGATTTCACGATTGAAAACTATTTATTTGTAACAGAATAACTTAACAATACAAAAACATAATATAATGAAGTCATTTCACTGTAGGTATTATGAAATAAATTGGGTACCTACTAAGATTTTGTTTATCATATCGCTATAGGTGCGGAAAAACCCTAAAAATATTAGGTACTAGAGAACTGTTTGGTTCGGTTATTAGTAAAATTAATAGAAATTTATTTCAGTTCTTTCATGTCCGTTTTGTAGTGTGCACGTCAGTTGCTATCGCTATTTTACTCGAAGTTTTCTTAAAATTTCTCGACTTGAAAGTATTGGAGAAAGTATTGTTATACGACATGTGTATTCAAACAACAAATGTTACGATATGATTCTGTATGTTGGAGCCGTTAGTAACCACAGCATCAACGAAGCTCGAAGACTTTACAGGCAGCGGTTTGTGGAGTGCAGGCCGGCAGCTGAACAGCGCCACTTACCCGGCTATGGCGTGTTTTGAAGCATGAGTCTGCGGCTCAGCGCGCCGGTTTTTTTCACGCGAAACCCAGCGCGGCCACCTTCGCGTTCCGAGAACTTAGAAGAGCAAGTCTTGGATCATTTCGAGGAGGATCCGAGGAGCAGCACTGGACGAGTCGGCGTTCTTTTGGATGTCAATCACATGGTGATATGGCGCACGCTGATGATGTGATGATGGCCAACATCCTTATCATTCCCGATGGACGCAAGAGCTGATACCAGCGGATTTGTGACCTCCTCGGTTAGGCTTTTGTCGGTGGCACAAACGTCATGTGGATGTGTGTGTATTGAAAAAGAAGGCAGAAATTGTGAGCCGTTTTTGTAATTCTGGCCAAGTGTAAGGGAAAAAATAGAAACTTGAAATTTGTACTAACATGTTGTTTTATTTGTTTTCATTAGCTAGAAAGTGTGATAAAAATTGTGTCATTTAATGTGCCAAACGATAGGTAAGTAACAATCAGCTGCGCTGCAGCGCTGATATCCGCGCTACTCGCAGTGGGCGGCCGCGGCGGCGCGGCGTATCGCTCGCTATTCAGCCGGTGCGGGAAAGGTCATAAGGTCACTGATTGCGGCGAAAGTCTATTTTTAGCTTGTTAGGTTGACTAGGGTTGTCAAAATATTTTATTGTAAAATAATTTAAAAAAATTGTATGAATGTCTATACCAGCACTGATCATGCTAATTCTTTTACTGTAAATTCTACGTATGGTATAGAAGCTAACCCTAAAGTTTTATCTCTCCATTTTGTTACACGTTGTATATAATAAAGATAAAATAAGGCTGTACCTAAACTACAAATAAAATTTATTTTGAGAAGATACGAGACAAGACTCATACAAGAAAAAAAGTTATTTGGATTAGAAGGTGAAAATTTGTTTTTTTTTAATTCTGAAAAACAATCATATTTACTAAACTATAAGAAATAGGCTAGTAAAGTTAGTAAAACTCGAAGCAAGTAGGTATGTTCAAAATAGGCCCAGCTACCCCCCATTTCAATTTGGCCAATTGTGTAACAAACACCCTGTATTCTTCAGAACTTCTGTGCAATATTCCTGGACATGAAAAAACCGGCGGTCTAGTGAATGAGTGTCGAATAGTTCAATACGCGGAGAATGAACCACGTACAAGTGTGAGGAATGAGGCTTATTAAATGCGATAGAATAATCACTAGGCGGTTACTTAGTAATGAGAGTGTGGGCTTGGTTATAATACCGGCTTATTTACAACACAATATTTATTTGCTGGTACGTCCGTCAATTACTTTACAGTTGCAACTATAATGTTAACTCCATTAATACGGAGCTACTATAAACCGTCCGTTTGAAATACGTCCACGCGCCTTGCCTTCCTAAATGTCTATGCCACTTGTCATCATCCATCATTCTAGATATTACCTATGGCGCTGCAATCGAATGTCAGTCATTCATTGCATTAAGCGCCATCTATAACAGTACTACCAACATACTTCCGCTACCATGAAATATTACAAACATCCCAATATCGCTAACTTATCGTTAGCGCTGACCCAGCCATCTTACGATGACACTAGTCTTCTTGTCATCTGAAACAATCATACCAAAAAAAGTGGCGGCTCGGCCACTACCAACGATGAAGTCAGGCTAATTCTCAAAATAAAACACACAAGTTTGAACTCGTTACATTACCACTGGTTCAGAAGGTCCATCTACTGAGAAGAACCAGCAAAAAACTCTGTAGGAATCGGTTAACATCAACGCATTATACCAATCTCAATAGTTTAAATAAAATAATAGATTAAAAGAACGTACAGTATTAATCATTTTATCGTAAGAAACTAAAACCCGGCTATTTTCTTGTTTCATACTTTTTAGAGCCTGTTTTTAGCAGTCGGGTTTTAGTTTTTAAACTTTTTTATTTAAATTACTTTGGTGTAATAGGTAGTGTTTACATATTTCAAATGTACTAACGAACTTATTTTTATTTGATACCCCACACGACACAGTCAAGAATTTTTTGTTAATAAAAAAGTTAGGTTAAAATGTAATAAATAAAGATAATATCTTTCATATCAATGCAATGCGATAAATACTCTATGCTCGCTCGATAGATAGCGTTGTACCTGGTTTTAATCGGGCTATGGGTTCGTTACATAGCTGCAAAGCTATACCATTAGATGGAGCTACGTTAGCAATATAACGTAAAAACAAAACTGGGGTAAGTAATTTCCAGGCGGCCCCTGCAGCTCAGTGGAAGAGAACTCGTCCGGTAAATGAGAGGTCCCAGGTTCGTATCCTGGTCGGCTGATTTTTATTTATCACATTTTTTTTATACTACTTAAGAGTAATTGAAAATTTAAAATGCAAAAATTTTTAATATTATTAGTAAAACGTTTTTTACAAATCTACTACTAAGACTTGCAATTTATAGCAGTTGTAAATTATAAGTACATTGAAATATGGATACCTGCCATTCACGATTGTGGGTCCACCTTTAACCGAATGTTACTTTTGAGTACAGACTTTTAAAAACTAGTGGTTTAATTTACAATTGTTCGAGAACTCTTGCTTAAGGTTGACACATAGAAAAGTACAAAATTCCAATGGTCCACTCAATGGGAACACAGACTACAAAACGGTAACATTTGCCCACACCAAGTCATCTCGGTTCCTAGAAATGGTTCGTGTTTATTTCATTTTTTGGCATACTGCATGTATGGGAGTTTTCAGTCGTTTTCATGATATTAAGCGTGCTGTTGTCAATTATGTAGTTGAGAATTGGAATGACATGCAGGTCTTTACCTGCAACGAACGTGTAGACGTTTATATCAGCAATAGTTGAATATAATCGACTCAGAAATATTTACCGCCCAGACTTGTGCACCTTAGAAATTACAAAGCATCAGAGAAAATGTAAAAGAGTAAGAGATAGAGAATAGGCTCTAAGCAAATCAGCAGCTGAAGTACAAGAAATAATAACATCACCTAAAAAGAAAAGAAAGAAATCTACAAAAAATAAATGAGATCCCACCAAAAACATAAAATGTAAAAAAAGCTAAGTCTCTCTACGAAATTCTTCCATCGTAAAAAATCTTGAGATTGCATAGAAGCCAAGTCCTTTTTAACTTAATTTGTAATAAAAAAGCAATATTTTATGACTATATCGAAACATGCACCATAGTACATGTGCAGTTCACAGATCTTAGATGAGAGACTGGGGACACTTGATCCCCATTTTATTTTTTATTTACATCTAAGTCTGTGATAATGTTTTTCAGAATATTTTTGGTGACTACCTCGAAAAACTATTCAACTAACTTTGTGCATTATCAGATTATGGAATTAATTAATAATTCTTTATTTTTTTAGTTTTACCACGACACTCAAAAGGATCAAATGTCCCTTATGCTGGGAGACTTGATCCTTGTATGTGGTAGACTTGATTATGGGGTATATTACAAGGACTTTATTACAAGTGATTACCTATATCATTATAAAAATATAATAAAATCATGTTACAACGTAAAAATTGTTTATTTAACCATATAAACATCAAAAATCAACATTACGAACTTTTCTTACTCAACTAAACGTGTTTATCTTATATTTATTATCACAATGATTGCAACTATTTAGTCTATAAAGAATACAATCAGCCTCTGAAAATCATTTTTTAGTAACTAGATACATAATCCTCTCTTAACTTATATTCATCACAATAATTGCAAATTATAAAGCCTTTTACGAATTAAATCAATCTCTGAAAAGTATCTTTAGTCTCTTAGAGACTAGAGATAAATAAACATTTAGCAAATTAACATGTATTAACAATAAACATTTAGCATATTTTGGTAACACTTATTTTTATATTTATCTTAATAATTGAAAACCGTAAAGACTCCAAACAACAAAATCGAATAAAAAATAATAGCAAGTAGATTTAAAATTTCTTTTAGTCTTTTCAACAAGTACCAAGTACCTTTTATATTAAATTTACGTAAAGATTTCTAAAAAGTAAATGAGATCACTCGTTTGCTATTTGCCATAAATTCTGGTGGTTTTATTTTTGGAACGACTTGGTACCTAGCTATCTCTAAAATACAATTATTTACAGGCCACTTAAATTTGAATCATCAATCTTTTTTGCAAATTTAACAATGTAACCAGTGTCTGTAACAGACTGACCAAAAAATTGATGTATTAAATTTTTCATAGAGATGAGGTTAACGACTACCCAGTCGTTAGTTTCAAGCGGCATGGAGTATTCATTTTCAAATTCACATGATGATGAACTGAAATGGTCGTCGTCTTCAGATACATCGTCTGTAGACTCCGGCGATGGTGGTATTTCATATTCTTCCTCGTCTGAAGATGGTTCAAACGCCTTTAAATTGCGTTTCACTTTAGTAGTTTTTGCTGTGTTGAATGTCTTCTGTGGTTTTTTCTTCTTTCTCAGCAATATTTCTTAGTCAAAGATACTTCACCCAAAAACATTACTGTGTTGCTGGCATGTGAGGTCTTAAGTTCTGTACAGGAAGTCTTCGTCTCACCGTACTGTCACTTATAGCCCCATCCCGCACTTTACGCAGCCGTCGCTGGATATCTACTCCAGAAATGTGCTGATTTCTTACAGCTGATGTCACAATAAAGCGGTCATCTCTTTGAGTGGGTCACCACTAGATTGTCATAAAAATCCTGTTCTTCTGATGTGCTGCCTAGTTTTTTGAAACCTCTGATAGACTCTTCGAACCGCAGATTGGCTGAGATGTAATTTTCGAGCGACACAACTCAGGTTTATTCAGTTTCAGTAGTATTCGTAATTTCAGGCTACTGTAATCCGAATTAGTGTGATAATCAATAAAGTAAGTCTTGTTAACAACAAATATACTGTTATATTTAACAACAATTATAATGCTGCGAACAAAATATTGCGAATTAAATAGGGCCAAAGTGAATACTTAAGGATTTATCCAAACGGCACTGAGCAGCGTTAACTTTAAAATTTCATCAATACCCTTATATAAGTTTAGATTTATGAAAATCAAATGTCTCACATCTTCTCCGACCCTAGGCATAAATAACTTATCTTTGAAATCATAAGAACAATTGTGCAAAAAACAGGGTGGGCCGATTTTTGTGATGACCAGTCTATGTATCAGTAATTCTGCATTAAAAGATTTCAGCGCCTTTCCACTTCATTGACCCCAGCAGTTTCATGTAGGGTTTTAATTTGATTAAAATGATTAATTTCACGTTGTTCCTTTCCTCTAACATAAGTTACATGTTATATAATTGGTTATTTCAAGAATGATTATTTTTTGTCCATTCATTCGATGGCATCATAAAAATGGGGATAATCTTTTTTATATTCAAGTCGGTTCAATTCTCAGACGAAGCAAGTACACCTATAGGAAAAGCTTTAAATGTAGAATTATTTATATAAAAATGCTCCATCTGCGATATTTAAGGTACTTTTCTTTCATGTCCGATAGCCCTGGGACGCCCTGTACATCCCTACCTATATTCTCTCGGGTCGGTATCGCATGCCTGAGGATAGAATCAGGGTTGCATTTGAAACAGATGATCTGCCTTCACCGGTTTCTCTTAAGAGCGTCTTTTACTAAGGTGTATAATTCAGAGATCGACGAGTCTTTACTACCGTCTATTTTCATTGAATATTTATGCAAATTTAGTTAAATATTATTTTAGATCATAATTTTTTTTTATGTGCTTTGCCTATAATTAACTAATAATAAACATAAACCATTAAAGAAATAAAAGCAAGAAGTTATTAAAATAAAATTGATTTTTACTTTTATTTATTTATGGTGTTAAATTAAAAAGAAAATTTAAATCTGATCGCAGTTTTAGCTTGTTCATATACTGCCGCAGCGTAGCTCTTTTTTCTATGGAATTTCCGTCTTGCTTGCTTGTGAAAATATGTAATGTGCATAGCTATTTAATAAAGTGGATTTAATAACAAGAAAACATTATTATTGAGAAACCTATCCCATAATCTTAACAGGTTATGGGCCCAGAATACTCTGTTAATAGAAAGTTAAGGTAAAGAAATAAATTACAACAGTTCCGGAATATTCTCTGACATTTAACCTCTAAAATGGATGCCACGAGGACAATGAATTTAGAAAAATTTGATGGAAATAACTTTAGGCAATGGAAGTTTCAAATCAAATGTGCTTTGAAGGCAAAGGGAATTGATATTTCTATACCGAAACCAGAAACAAACTGTACAGAATGGCTAAAAAATGATGGCATGGCGATGTTTATAATAACTTCTTCAATGGATTTCAAACAAATTACACTGATAGAAAATTGTGAAACTGCTAAAGAAATAATGAAAAAACTTGAATCTATATACGAACAAAAGAGTGAATTATGTAAAATGCTGATCCATGAAAGATTTTACCAGTACAAAATGTCTGAAAACGACAGCGTAGCACAACATATTTCAAAAGTTGAAACGCTAGCAAAACAGCTGAAAGAAAGTGGCGAGAGTGTTAGTGAAATGGCTATCATAACAAAGATAATTGGAACATTGCCCTTGAAATATAGATCATTACGTCAAGCATGGATGTCATTAGATCCCAAACAACAAACTTTAAATAATTTGACTGCCCGTTTGTTAGATGAAGAAGCAAGTTTATTGTCTGTGGAAGAACAAGAGACAGCTCTGCTTGTTGCTAAAAAGAGTTGGAGGAATGAGCCAAAGCAGAATGAGTCAAGAGCATGTGGGAGTGGTACAAATCAAAACAAAACCATTAAACATAGATTTGAGTGTTACAATTGTGGAAAGCGGGGGCATTTTGCAAAAGAATGTCGTTTTCAAAAGAAAGACAAATCAAAGAAGAATCTGAAAGAATCTCCAGACATGTTGGCATTTAATGTAGAAACCAGTTCCTGTGATACTGAAGCAAATACATGGATCATGGATAGTGGTGCCTCTGCGCACCTGACATTTAGAAAGGATTTCTTTGTAGAATTATTTGATTGCAACAAGAATTCTTTGACTTTAGGAAACAAACAATCTGTAGAAGTCTCTGGCATTGGTAAAGTGTTGATAAAGAGATATGTTAATGGACAGTGGGAAACCAGTGAATTACTTGGTGTGTTGTATGTCCCAAGTTTGAGAAGAAACTTATTTTCAGAAGGTGCTATAATAAGAAAATGTTACACTATTACAACGAAAGATTCAAATGCTCTGATTTATAAAGACAATCAAGTTGTCATGAGTGCTAAAATCAGAGAAAACAATTTATATGAGTTGAATATAAAAACAATCATTCCAGATACTTGCAACTTGGTCCAGAATAATCAAAGTGATATCAAAATGTGGCATGAGCGACTGGGACATCTAAACATTAAAGAAATTAAGAGTATGTATGCCAATAATGTTGTTGCTGGTTTGAAAGTTAGTGACAATGATAAAAATGACTTTGTATGTGAGGCATGTGCATAAGGAAAACAGTGCAGGTTTCCATTTAAAAAATCTGTACGAGGAAAACTACAACCTGGTGACTTAGTGTACAGTGATGTCTGTGGACCGATGACTCACACATCAATTCGAGGTATGAGATATTTTGTCTTATTCAAAGATGCAGTAACAAGTTACAGGCATGTATATTTTATGAAAAACAAAAGTGATGTGATGGAAATTTTTAAGAAATATAATAGTATTGTGAAAAATAAATACATGCACAATATAAGAATATTACATACCGACAATGGTAGAGAATATGTAAACAAAGTTTTTCAGGAATATTTGGACAAAGAGGGGATAGTCCATGAGCTAACTGCTCCATATACACCAGAACAAAATGGGCGAGCAGAACGAGAAAATAGAACCATAGTAGAAAGTGCTCGCTCCATGTTGTATGCAAGAGATGTTCCACTGGAACTGTGGGCTGAAGCGGTGAACTGTGCAGTTTACATATTGAACAGAACTTCTTCAAGTCAGAGTCCAGGTAAAACACCATATGAATTATGGAATGGTATCAAACCAGAATTAGGTCATTTGAAGGTGTTTGGCAGCATTGGATATGTACATGTTCCAGATCAATTGAGAACAAAATTAGAAAAGAAAAGTGAGAAAATGATCCTTATTGGTTATGACAACACCAATTATAGAATGTATAATATAAATAAAAATACAATCAAAATTTCAAGAAATGTGATTTTTGATGAACATCAAGTTCCAGAAATAAGAACGAATATTAAACAAATATGCATCATTGATGATAATGAAGATAAGATACAAAATAATGAAACAGAAGTAAGAAATGTGGATGAAACATTTGTTGAAACTGTAACATCAGAGTCTGATAACAGCATGTCGAGTTGCAACAGTGATGATCCTACATATGAGCCGTCTCAAGAAATAGAAGATACCCTGGAACGGAATATAAATTTGAGGCCTAGAAATAATAGACGTTTTGAAGCTAACATTGTTGAATTGTCATTGCCTCAGACATATGATGAAGCCCTACAAAGTCCACAGAAAAGTAAATGGTCTCAAGCCATTAGAGAAAAATTATCTGCACATGAAGAAAACAACACATGGACTGCTGTAACAAGAGCAGGTCAGCGGACTCTTACTACCAAGTGGGTCTTTGCTATCAAGAAGGATGAAGATAATCAGACACGGTTCAAGGCTCGTTTATGTGCACGAGGGTTTACTCAGATTAAAAATATTGACTATCAAGAAATATTTTCTCCAACAACAAGGTATGACTCTATAAGAATTATTCTTTCTATTGCAGCAAAGTATAAGTTAGAAATTCAACAATTTGATGTAAAGACTGCTTTTCTTAATGGGTATCTTGAGGAAAATATTTTTATAGAAGTGCCTGAGGGTGTACCTTTAACTAAAAGTCATGTATTAAAATTAAATAAATCTTTGTATGGGTTGAAACAAGCCTCTCGTTGTTGGAATAAAAGGTTCACTGAATTTTTAAGAAAATACGGTTTTATACAATCCCAGGCTGATAATTGTATTTTTATAGGGGTTTTCAATGAGATTAAAGTATTTTTAATTATATATGTAGACGATGCCCTTGTAATATCTTCTAGTATACAACTTATCCAAGATATCATAGAATATTTGAAACAAGCTTTTAAAATAAAAGTGATGCAATTGAAATACTTTGTTGGTATGGAAATTGAAAGAATAAATAATTATA
The DNA here is from genome assembly GCA_944452665.1 of Stenoptilia bipunctidactyla. Taxonomy (NCBI): domain Eukaryota; kingdom Metazoa; phylum Arthropoda; class Insecta; order Lepidoptera; family Pterophoridae; genus Stenoptilia; species Stenoptilia bipunctidactyla. The sequence continues at coordinate 8,233,712 of OX101742.1, forward strand.
TCCATATACACCAAAGAGATTACATAGAACAAATTATTGAAAGGTTTTGTATGACAAATGCAACTCCAACTGGTACTCCAGCAGATGTTAATGTTATTATAACAAAGAATGATACTGATAATACTGTTAATTTTCCATATAGGGAAGCCATTGGTTCCTTACTGTTTTTGTGTTCTGTTTCCAGACCTGACATATCATTTGCTGTGAATGTATTAAGCAGATATGTAAACAATCCCAGTCACCAACATGTAAATGCTGTGAAACGTATAATTAGATATTTAATTAATACTAAAAATTTGTGTATAAAGTATGGAGAAAGTAATGGTTTAATAGGTTATTCTGATTCTGATTATGCAAGTGATGTTGATACACGTAAGTCAACAACAGGCTATATTTTTATAATGAATGGTGGCCCAATTACTTGGTCTAGCCAAAAACAAAAGACCATTGCTCTCTCCACTACCGAGGCAGAATTTGTGGCTGCATGTGAAGCAACAAAAGAAATGATATGGCTATGGCAACTAATGTTACATTTAGGTGAAGATTGCAAATGTGTAAACATGTATATTGATAATCAGAGTGCAATAAAACTAATTAAAAAGACGTGTGTCACTCGGAGACTGCCTCGGTAAAGCTATTGCATAGCATTTTTTATCAACTTATGACATACAACATAGGTTCTTAAAATTAATTGTACCTCAAAAATTAAAAATAAATACAGAGACGATCCAGTAGAACTCTTCAAGTTCTGTGGTATAGTACCCGTACACAAAAAAGTAGAATACACCTTGCTACTCGAACAATATCATAGAGATGAGATATTAATTCCTAATAACCACTACATATTAACTAGAAATGTTGCAAATAAAATCTTATCGGTACCTAAATTTAAAAACTTCTACGGACAAAGAACATCTCACTATATGATACCGAAACTTATAAACAAACTGCCCAGCGAAATTAAAAATACTATAACTGTAAAAAATATCAAATTCATTTTAAAAAAATATTTCCTGAACATGTCAAATTGAAGCACCCTGTACCTACCGTCGGCGCTCGCGCTTTTCGTTGGCATTCGGTGCTGTGCGGAGTCGCTCGGAGAGTGAGAGGCCATGATTAATCGGTCTCCCTTCATCGATTGTCTTCAATTAACGCGTTAGCCGTATGTAGGTAAAAAAGGGCGATCACTTTTTATGTTTTGTTATAATACCGTGTTATAAATATACTTTGATTGATATATGAAAAAAAAAATGTTATAAAGCTAATATTAAGTTAATTTTATACTAGTAGGCTTCTTTATCTTTAAACCAAGTTATAAGTAATAAAAAAAATACTCCGGCATGTTTGCTGTTCGTTAGTATTGTATATTTTTACCGAGATAATACTGTCTAGACAAATCTAATATAGATTTTAAGATAGTAATAAGACATTCCTATAAATTTTGTAAAAACTTATGAATAAATAAATAAAAAAAAATGAAATTATAATTATTTATTTATTTTATTAATGCAGTAATGTTTGATCTGATATGAAGTCCACAAGTTCCTAGTAGATGGCGCTGATTTTTTATTAAAGCCCGCATGTAAAGTTATGAATCAATCAATCAATCATTTATTTGCATAAAATATGGTACAGATTTAGGACTTAAAATTAAAAAAATAGGTCATACATATTTTACCTTTTTAGGGCATGCATAAATAAATTACTATTGTTTAATTTAACAAAAGTCTCAAAGTAGGCACATTCGGCATATTGTGATTTTTCCGTAATTCATTTAAGGTAATTTCCAACAAGTTAGTTTTAGACAAAAGACCCGCAATATTTTGTTGAAATATTTTTAGTTGATTTGAGTTGCTATCATTATTATTATTTAAATTTACTTTATTTACGAAAAAAAATTAATTCATTATTTTCCAAGTTATTTTTTGTCTTTTTAAGAAAGTAGAACGAAATCGTCCCCTTTTTAATTATATTCTGAGTGGTATTCGGATGAGATTTATAGTTTGCATTTGAATGTCCAATTTTTATGTCTATTTTATTTTCAGTCATTTTTAAAAAGTATTACGGAATTGTTCCCTTTTTAGTTACACCCTGAGTAGTAGTTGAATTATATTTATAATCTGCACTTGAATGTATATTTTTTTAAACTTTGAATGTTTATTCTTAATATGATACTTAGTAAATGATTAATAATAATAATAATTTATTATTTTGTCCTTTTCTTTCTTTGGTTCTTAAGCATCGTCAATATTTCTTCAGTGCTTGTGTAAGGTATAGTAAAAGATATAACTTCATATTTTTCGTAAGCATTATTAAATCTTGATCTTACTAATCTGTTACGAAGAACTTTACATTGCTGTCCACCAATTACAAAGATTCTGTGTTCTTCATGTCTATTTTTCTTAGATGTCACCAAAACCTTATCCTCTTCCACTGCCTGGAGATTTTTTTTTGTTTTTAGTAGTGAGGACTCCGGTTCCACTCGTAGACAATCCTTGTTACTCTCCTTCAATGGTGATGATGGTGAGTACGATGGTGATGGTGGCAATGATTGTAATTACTCTACGTTTTCATTGTGTGTATTAGCTATTGTCTGCCGATGACTTTTTTGTCTTTTTGTTTTGTTTCGTAGAGTTTTTAGTTTCAAGCGTTTTGGTGCACATATTTTTGAGTAAGTGCACTTGTCAAGATAATTGACTAACTTATTTTTTTAAGCCAATGTTTTCAATTATAATATTCTCCATTTCCATGTACGTGCTTTCAAACTGCCTCTGTAAATTAATTATTTCAAGTTTGGTCTGCACTTATATCAGTCGATAAATTAAAACTTTTTGAAGCTGTGTCAAGACTCAAGATCAATAGTGTCTATAGTCGGCGCGGCGAACCTTGATCCCTATGACACTGACAGTAATTTCCACAACAAAACCTTGTAGTGCCGTCACCGTTACATTAGAATCGTATTGGAGGCTTCTAAAAATGGCATTTATTTATTTTACGTAGCTATATTCCAATAAAATGATATTCCGTTGGAATTATAACAATTCATAACATTTGCAAGAAATTATCTCAATCTCAATCACACTTTACGTTTACGTTGTGCAAAAGTTACTTCGTAAGGTATGATTCAATAAATACCTTAATGCATGGTGGTAGGATCCCTTCTGGGTCCGCCTGGCTAGCGACCACCCTTTATATAAAGTCTGCCGCCAAATGTTACCGCTCCGGCGGTAATGTGTTCCGGCAATATTGTATAAAGAGCCAGTTCCTTCCTAAACTCGTGTGCTTCCATCTTCGACCTCATCGTCACTTACCATCAGGTGAGATTGAGGTCAAACGCGGGTTTAGTCACTTATAAAAAAAAAAAAAAAAAATTTTTTTGTGCTCAGCTGTTAAGGTATTATAAAACCTTTGAGTCGAAATATTTTCGCATTCTTTGTGATAAATTAATTTACAATTTGTACATGTCAGGTTTTCATTACCTATTCAATATATTCTTTTAACATTTGTTAAATTTTTTAATGTCGTTTTTTGGTGTCATCATTTCTGTTTACTTAGTCAATCAATCAATTTGTTTGTAACTGTCTTTTCTTTTATTTAATCCAAAGATTGGATTTAAATCTTTGATTTAATCCTCTTAAAACAAAGTAAGTTTCCAATATAAAAAACTTAAAAAAAAATATTTATAATTTTAAAAGGAGAAAAGAAAAACATAAAAAGGAATTCATGTCAATGCGATTATCAGGGCTTGAACTCGTAACTCTTGATCGGGAAAAAATTATCAGTTATTTTTGTGCTCAGCTGTTAAGGACGCGTTTCCGCAAATCTTCAAAATAGGGTATTTTCTGGTACATATTGTGATAAAATGGCGCAAAGTTTAGTATAATTACAAATACTAATAGATAGATAAGACTTTCATCTCCATTTATGATATAAAAATAATATAAATAAATTTGTTTTTGTGGCTTAAAAACTAATTTTGCGATGCCTCGTCGCACGAAAATGACGATTTTAAGCCAATTTACGGTACCACATTTGGTATGAAAACACAAGTATTTATGAATAAAAAAAATACTATTCGATGGTTGACATGTTCATTTTTGATAATACGTATTTTTTTCTTTGAAATTACTACTAAAAACCCTTTAAAAAAAAATAAAACCAAACACGTAATTTTCTTCATGTTTGTATAAATGCGTAAATCTTAACACACTGTGGTAAGGGTTATTATACTTTAGCAAATAATGTCAATATCATTCCAAACAAAAACTAGATATCTTCAGTCTGCGCTCAGCCGCTGTCGAGAGTGGACCTGTATCGCTTTTGAGTTATTTTTCGTGCTAAGAAACATCGCTGTACATACACAATTTATTACATCAAACAAGTCTCGATACTTGACGCTCTCTGAACTGAGTTGAAAAGGTAATAATATAATTTTATTGAAAAAAAAAATTACAAAACCTTTTATGATTAGGATTGAATTTGGAAACTTGGAATCATTATGTTTATTAGGACTAAACCTTATCTCCAGTTCTGGTAGTGGGGTCTGAAGGTATACCTCAAGGTGCTACTGGTACTCGTAGACCGATATAGCTAGGCATGTCAAGTTTGGGTTCATTTTGATTCGCAGGACGAGACCTTACCACCAGTTCTGGTAGTGGGAGCTGAAGGTATACCTCAAGGTGCTACTGGTACTCGTAGACCGATATAGCTAGGCATGTCAAGTTTGGGTTCATTTTGATTCGCAGGACGAGACCTTACCACCAGTTCTGGTAGTGGGAGCTGAAGGTATACCTCGAGGTGCTACTGGTACTCCTAGACGGGTAAAGCTAGGTATATCGAGTTTGGGCTCATTTTGATTCGAAGGAAGAGACCTTACCACCAGTTTTGGTAGTAGGAGCTGAAGGTATACCTCAAGGTGCTACTGGTACTCGTAGACCGATAGAGCTAGGCATGTCGAGTTTGGGTTCATTTTGATTCGCAGGACGAGACCTTACCACCAGTTTTGGTAGTAGGAGCTGAAGGTATACCTCAAGGTGCTACTGGTACTCGTAGACCGATAGAGCTAGGCATGTCGAGTTTGGGTTCATTTTGATTCGTAGGACGAGACCTTACCACCAGTTCTGGTAGTGGGAGCTGAAGGTATACCTCGAGGTGCCATTGGTACTCCTAGACGGGTAAAGCTAGTTATATCGAGTTTGGGTTCATTTTGATGCGTAGGACGAGACATTACCACCAAGTCTGGTAGTGGGAGCTGAAGGTATACCTCGAGGTGCCATTGGTACTCCTAGACGGGTAAAGCTAGTTATATCGAGTTTGGGTTCATTTTGATGCGTAGGACGAGACCTTACCACCAGTTCTGGTAGTGGGAGCTAAAGGTACCATATTTTAAAAGAACTGAACAGGACACAAGGAACTGAAATCTATAGGCGGTCAGATTTGGTGGAATCAGGTTTTCATATTTTAAAAGAAATAATAAAATTTATGGACAAAGGATAATGCAAGTGATTGGGCTTCAAAAAAAAAGTCATTGTGCAGAGATGAGATGAGAGTCAGATTATAGATTAGACACATGTCATTCATATTTATTAGGACGCCAAAAAAATTAGCCCTGGGAAAAAAAAGATATGACCAAAAATACATTTTGCGTTTAATATAATAAAAATCGTTTTCTTTTATGATACAGAAACTGAACGCCCGTAGATTTCTACGAGTGTATTCGTATAACCTTTACAGCCATTGACTACGAAACGAGTGAATATAGTAAATAAATACGATTATTGGTAAAAAAAAGTGCTTGTGTGATCCTTATAAGTACCTAATGGGTTGGCTACACAGTTGTAAACCGCGATTGGTTCGTCTCTTTTCTTAGTATAGTGACTTCCCTTCTTATTGTCGTCGACACACAAAAGAGATGTTATTATTAATCTGTCTCTTTTCTTACTATAGCGAACTTTTTGCGGCACTGGTTCGGCGACATTGGAAGCACGGTTTACAACTGTGTAGCCACCCCTTTTGATTTGATTTGTCTTTTTTCTTACTTTAGCGATGTCTCTTATACGGCACTGGTTCGGCGACATTGGAAAAGCAGTTTACAAATGTGTAACCACCCCTTATGAAATAATGGTATGTATGGTT